>JASSRZ010001079.1:0-11024 GCA_032164315.1 Malacoctenus gilli
CACACACACACACACACACACACACACACACACACACACACACACACACACACACACACACACACACACACGTTCCTGAGTGAAAAAAATCTTTTTGGAGGAAGCGTTTCAAAGGGGAAGGCGCTACCCTTCCATTCCAAAAATGTGTGGCTGATAAAACAGTGAATGCTCTTGGTGGACTGAAAGGAAAACCAGTGCATGGCTGGAGCAGAAGGAGTAAAGCTGGTGATGAGGAGGAGGAGCCGGAGGAAAAGTACCTTTGGACAGCTAGCTGGCAGCTTGGAAACAGAAGAATGAAACGCTCTTTAGTATCAGTCACAACGCAAGAAGGGAAAGAGGGAGGGAGGGAGAGGGGGAGAAAACGAGAGAGCGAGAGAAAGACAGAGCGGGGGAGAGAGTGAGAGAGAGAAAAAGATCATTTCTCCTTTGTGCTTGCTCCACACCACGTGTTCAACCAAAATCAGTTTAAATTCTCGTCTTTCACTCTTTGTATGTCATTCATGCTCATGCAACCCTTTATTTTCATCAATTGTATAAACACGCACGCATGTCAGCACACAGTGCAATTTGGGCTTCATAAATTGAAATGTGCTGCTTAATTAGTTTATGAAAGACTTGTGTCAATCTGAAGTAGAACTAATATCTTTCACATATAGCAAACAGTAATATGTCAGTAGGAAACCAGTACAAGATGATAAAAATTAACAACTCAAGATTGTTGCAGTGCAAGTGAACCTGTTCCATCTTTCAGGCTGCTTTTACTATATTTTACATGGATTCTTTGCGCCTCAAATAAAGCTTATAAAGCTAAAGCTTGAAGCAGTTCTGGACAAGTGCTTTGAACCAGGTAGAATGTAGCTGGGGTCAAGGAAGTCAATCTTAAATACAGACTTTGCAACTGTGCTGAGCAGTAGCATGTCCTTTGCCAAGTCATAAGTCACCGCGTCCATTATTTATTTGGAATGTTTTGTAGTTTCGCTGTACACCACTGCTGTAGGGTACCTCTCAGTGGTTGTCTGCTGTAACTTGTGTGGTTTTCCACCTGTACTGCATAGCTTTCAGGTGTCGTCACTCTGACTCTGGTCAGACTGAAAAACACCCCAAATCCTGCCAAACCTTCCTTGTTTGACCAAGAAAGCTTCTCAAGCTATTGTATCTGTTTTCGCCAATCAACTTTCTTTATACAGTGCTTTAGAACAACAATAGCTGAACTCGAGTGGTATACTACCAGCACACATAAAAAATGAATAAGACAATGAAAGAACAAAGCACTAAACACAACAACAATCGACAAAAACAACTTGAAAACAAGAACACTGTCTCAAGCAGAGTTAAAAGCAGGGGACCAAAAAATGGTTTTAAGACAAGTTTTGAAAAAGGACAGTGAAAAGGCTCCTCAGGTTTAGAGGGAAAGCTGAGAGAATGTCTGGTCCCCTCTGAGCTTCTGCTCTGACCTCTGCACCTTCAGGTGCTGCTGATCAGCTGGCCTGAGGCACCGAGCAGGAGTGTATATAGCCAAGTTGTATCAAAAGTGCAGATTACCTTCTCAAAGTTCTGATGAGGATGAAGGAGTTGATTTTCACCAGCTGTCTAAGATGATAAAAACTAGACTTGATGCAAGCTCTGTCCAATATACACTCACTGTCTGTGTTAAAAACCCAAGCTAGCAAAACTGTTGACTTTTAGGACAAAGCCAAGGGACCAAAATCAACAAAGTATGATGGGGTGTGATGAGGAGGGCCACTGGGACCAAAGACTGTCACTCCTATCTTCAGCTCATTGAAATTCAAAAAAGTTGCGGGCCATATACAGCCTGTTAGGCTTTTTAATCTGGCATGAGAACCTGCCTAAAATAGAGTAAAAACCTCATTCATTTTCCCTTTTCACACTTTCCCCTGTAATACCCCTGTTTCCCCAACAGATGGCACACTAGTCTTGACACATTGACCTTTGTTAGAGTGTACCTTTTCTGCTGCCAGTTCCACCCTTCAATAAAAATGAGCAAACCAAAGAAAAGAAAAGTGGACACTGTGTGCCAAGTGTTTTAAAAGGAGTGGACAACAAAATAATTTTTTACTTCAGTCCGATCAATGGCAGTTTGTCCGATATGGCAAGAAACAGTTGCAGTTTTAAAATAGTAGAATATCAGCCATCACTTTGCTACAAAGCATGCAAACTACGCGAGCAAGCAGTGAACACAAGAACTGGTGGCTACTGCTCAGAGATTGGCAGCTAATTTACGGACTCAGCAAAAAAAATTTCACCAACAAACTGCGTTAAGAGCCAAGGCAAGTTTTTTGCTGGCAATCAAATAGGCAAAGGCTGGCAAGCCTTTTTCTGAAGGTGAGTTTTTTGAAAGAATGCATGATCTAGACAGCAGAACTCGTCAGCTAGTTAAACAAAAAGGTGGAGTACTTGAAGATATATTCACTAGCACTGGATGAAAGTAGCAATATAAAAGGCACTGCTCAGCTCCAAATTTTTTTCCGTGGGATTAATGACAGTTTTGAGATAATGGAGAAGCTTTTGAGCAAGGAATCGCTGAAGGGGAAAACACGAGGAGAGGACTGTCATCGAGAGAATGAAGCTGCCTTGGAGTGAACATGCCAGTGTCAACACAGATGGATAGCCAAATTTAACTGGAAAAAACATTAGGCTGCTGAAAAGAATCCAGGATGGAGTCAAAGAAAACCCTGCCCAGGATGTAATTTTTCTTCACTGCATCATTCATCAACGATCTCAAAGAGGAGATTCACTCGTTTTGGGAGATAAAGGGGATATCCGACAAATTCCTTGAAATGAGTGACACAGACTGGCTTTGTCACTTTGCGTTTGCTGTGGACACATTTTCAGACATGAATGAGCTCAACGTTAAACTGCAGTGGAAAGATCAATTTGTACACGACATGTACACAAATGTGAGAGCCTTCAAATCCAAGCTGATTTTATTCTCCTGGCAAATGTCAAACAAATCTTCTGCTCATTTTCCCACACTGGCCATACAGAAAGAGGCCACCCAAAATGTGAAGAAATACTGCAAATCACTGAATGACATACAAGAGAATTCTGCCATTGGTCTCTAATTTGGAAAAAAAATTGACAAGTCCCTTTAGCTGGCCACCTGTCCCCTGTCACAAGACCTTGAAACAGCACCGCATGAGCTGCCATTGGAGCTGGTCGATTTTCAGTTAGACTCCATCTCACAGGAGAAGTTCAAGTCTCTTGAACTGAATGACTTTTACACTTCACTTAACGAAGCCACATTTCCAAACCTCCAAAGGACGGCACAAAAGATGGTGGCATTGTTTTGGTCGACCGACATGTGTAAGCAGATTTTCAGCGTCATGATCGACAAAGCCCATCACAGATCCTGGTTAACTGACCAACACCTCAGATCTATCCGGAGAATTGCCACAACAAACTCCAGACTGTGATGCACTGGCAAAAACGTCTTAAGAGCTATGTGTGCATTTACACACAGCAGCTTAATAAACGCAGCTTAATTACCACATCGCTCATCACTCTCAATTTAAAAACCCCTTAATAGTTTCTGCTGCAGGCAGGATATTTAATACAGTCTCGCTCTCAGGACAATCCATCCATTATTTTGCGGGGTTTAAAAAAAAAAAACCAACAAATTAATTAGCTTGATAATTTTGTTGGGTAATAATGTTTTGAATACTGAAAGTGATTGCAATAATCCGTTTCCAGGAAATGATGATTTCTCTAATTTGCATTCAATTGAAGCCCCAATTCCCTTTCTTCATCCACAATCCTTAACCCTCAAACTTAACCCTCAAAACCAAGTGTTAGCGGCGAGAAACGGGACACCCCTTAAATGCAGATACTTTCTCAGGGGGCAGCATTACTCCAAAGCGGTATTGAGTCTGTCAAGTCAGAAGAGAGGAAGCCATAGCCCTAGCAACAGCAGCAACAAGCACCGCTGCAGGACACTATTGAAAAAAGATCGTAAAATCTTATCAACTTAACTTCCTAAGAATTGGGACAGTACTTGCACCTCACAGGAGCATGCATTCTAGAGGAATGAGGGTTAAGGTTGGGGATTAAAGAAATTGGAACGCACCCTAAATGCAGAAAAAACAGCAATCTCCAGGTTTGATAAATTCCACTGCATGTACAAATGCTTCTGGTCCAGCCCCTGTATCAAATTCTAGAACCCGTTGTGGTCCGCGACTCAAAAAATTTGACCATTTCTGTTCTAGGCTATCCAGGCTTTGACGTCTTTGAGAAAACAAAGTTGCTCGAGAAAAAGCCTCCCTCCCGCAGTGGCACATGCATCTTACTATTATAAGCATACCAGTGGAAGCAGAAACCGCAAAGCCCAGAAGCAGTAAATACAGAGAAAAGAGAAGAGGTCCTGGGAGAGACCCCTGTGGGACCTCACATTACAGAGGAGCAGAGCAAGATACATCACCATGTCGAGTACATATAGCTGCAGCTGTCAGATAGAATCCAAACCAGTCCAGGGACCAATTAACAGTGCCAACTAGACGCTGCAAGTGGTCGAGTGTCGTTAGGCTCCATTGAACGAAGCGTTATCTGATTTTTCCATTTTCGTTTTTGTGCACAAAATCACCTAATGGAAAATGGGCCGTTATCCGTTTTTTCATTTTGGTTTTGGAGACAAATACTCAGAAAACAAGTTGTTTTTTGCATTTTGGTTTTTTTGTTTGAATTTGAAAAACGAATGAATGAAACAAACACAAATTCATTTACAACTTTTATCCAATTCTTTGTTTTGATGCGTTTTGTTCTCACTGTGTCAGTGGTAGAAACGAACATAGACAAGTATTTTGGAATATGGAGGGAATGAGGGTCTCACTGGAACAGAACATGCACTAAGCATGAACGAAGAATTCCAGGAAAAAAAGCCAGAAACCTTTTCTCCTAACTTAGCTTTTATTTTGCCTGTTAGGATCTTTTAGAGACTGATAAAGAGTTTGAAGTCCACACTTTGGATAGCCATTGACACGGATATTCAATGACGCTGGATTTTGCGGCAACAGCCTGTGAAATCGGTCAAACGCAGGCCTGTCTGTCGGCCCAAGCATGTAGGTGTAGGTGACAGAGAGCCAGATGAGAATTAAGGCATTGTGGGAAAATGTTTCAAGTTAATGTGATGGAAGCTGGTAACACAAAGTTATGAGCAATTGGCAATAGCAGCAACACTGTAAAGATCACTGCAGAAATATAGGTATATACAGGAAAGGAAAGTTAAATGGGTTCCAATAAAAACTAAGGACACTGTAAAATGAAGATTCTGAATTACTGCACAATTAGACCACAGTGCAGATAGAGTTTTAATGAAGTACCTTTTTGTTGAATGCCCAGATCTTGTCCCACTCCATGTTCACCACAGACCTTGACCCCCCCTTCAGAGAAAACGGAAAACAAATGCACACATTTCTGGGAATTACCTTAACAGTGAATCAGATTTTTGGAAAAAACAACAAAAGACATGTTGTACAAATGTACCTGTGCTGCAATAAACTGTTTTAGGCCATCCACAGTCATTCCCCTCCTCAGGACTCCTCTGACAGTGGGGAAGCGGGGGTCATCCCTGTACGAAGTCACCCAAAAATGTAGTGATAACACAACAAGCGTGTGACTTGATGTTTCACAGATGAAGCAAACTTACCATCCATCTACATATCCCTGATCAACAAACCAGGTGAGCTTCCTCTTTGACAGAACTGTGTTGTTTAGGTTCAGTCTGGCATACTCCCAGATGTAAGGCTTCCTGAGGCGTAGAACCTCAAGGAACCAATAGAACTGCTCGTCACGGTCATGGTACTCAGTGGTCCTGAGTGCATGAGTGACGCCCTCCAAACTGTCCACAATAGGACAGGCAAAATCATACGTTGGGTAGACTCTGAAAGGAAGATGCATGTCAATGATTAGTATGTGATTATATTTCATTGCATAAAGAGGAATTTATTGAGTGCCTTTTCCAAACTCCCATAATCCCTCAAGCACACTGTAAAGAGTTTACATCAGGTCCGCTGTTCTATGACCAGGACAGAACCCGCATTGCAACTCTTGGATCCGATGTTCGACTATCCACCAATTTCTTCTTTCCAGGACCATGGAATAGACTTTTCCAGGGAGTGTGATCTCCTATAGCTTGAATACACCCTCTGGTCCCCTTCTTGAATAGGTGGACCATAACCCTGGTTCGCCAGTCCAGAGGCACCGTTTCAAACTGCTATAATGTTGTGACGCTGCAGAGGCCTCATCCATGACAACCTTGAAAAAACGCAACTTGAAGTATTCATGGGAAGTCTCATTCACCCCCAGACTTAAGCAACTTCAGTGATGAGTCACTGAGTATCCAGCCTCTACTTCCTCTATGGAAGCCATGTCACAGTAAACAGTATTAGCATGGCATTGCGTTCCCTTTCTGTGTAGCAGGATGCTTTGCAAGAACTTCCTTCAGGCCAACCGATAATCTTCCTCCATGGCCTTCCCGAACTCCTCCCAGACTTAAGTTTTTGCTTCCTCAACCCTCTTGCCTGTCACACACTTTCCTTGCCAGTACTTGACAATTGCCTTGGGAATACCACAGGACAAATAAGCTTGATAGGAATCCTTCTGCAACTTGATGGCATCCTTTGCTTCTGGTGTCCACCATGGAGTTAGGGGGCTGCTATCCGAGACCTTACAGCCACAGTTCAGGGGCTGGTGCATCAACATTGGAGGTGGAAAACATGCTCTACTTGGACACAAGGTCTCCAGCCTCCCTCAGAAGACAGTTTAGAAGCTCTCCAAGATCTGGGAGTTGAAGACCTCCCGACAGAAGATTTTGCCAGACATTCCCAGCGGACTAAGATAATATGTTTGGGTCTACCACACCTCCTCTTCCGCCAGCAGATCCAACCCACCACCAGGTGGTGATCAGTTGACAGCTTAGCCCCTCCCCTTATCTGTATGTCCAAAACATGGCAGAATAAAAGAGTCAAGCTTCTCTTGAGGTGTTGAATTCGTAAGTCCTGGCTACACATAGAGGCGAGACCAATTCACACTATTTCTTAACACTCGACCTCCAGCACCAGCTCAGTCTCCTTTCCCCCCAGCAATGTCACATTCCATGTTCTTTCTAGTCAGAGGTTCTGTCCAGGGATTGGGTCATTAACCCTTTGTCACCCCTCTTGTTCATGGCTTTTATGAAAAGGTTTTCTAAATAAAACCAGGGGTCAGAGAGTTCAGTTTGGTTACAACAAGACATAATCTCTGTCTTTTGCATGTTGCCCTGTTGGCACCTTCACATTTGGACCTTTAGCATGTACTGGGGCAGTTTGCAGCCAAATTTGTGAAGTGGCTGGGATGAAAATCAACATTTCCAATTCTGAGGCCATGGTTCTTGACAGGAAAAATGTGTTTTGCATGCTCCAGGTTAAAAGCAAGTTCATGCCTCAGATGGAGGAGTTTAAGTATCTTGTTCACGAGCGGGGTTAGGGCAGAACAAGAGATTGTTAGGCAGATCAGCCCAGTTGTGGCAGTGATGCCGTTGATGCACTGGTCTGTTGTGTTGAAGGAAAAGTGGAGTCAAAAAACAAAACTGTAACTTTACCTTTACTCTGAGCTATAATCATGAACTTTGGGTTGTGACCGAAAAGAACAAAATCTCAGATACAACCAGCTACAATAAGTTTCCTCCGCAGGGTGGTGGGGCAGACACCCTCATAGTTCAGGTGAGTTTTGCAACCAGTGAGGTGCTCAGAGTTTCGTCGCTGCCTCTCCACATGGATAAATGGACGGACGGATTGATGGATGGTATGAACCCCAATAACCATAGTCAAAGTATGCATTCCAGCCTTAGTTGTAATACAGTAATTCATTTGTTCAACCCTTCAAGGATTTATGAGAGTCAGTTACCTGTATGTGCTTCCTGTGCGAGGGTGAGGGGTGTTCTTGCAGCGGTAGAGGGTGGGGTCTCTCATGCAACCATTGTTGGAGTTCATGTCAATTTTGGCCCTCATACAACAAGTCTGACCATACTCTGTCCCTGCTTTCATTTCAGACCACATCTTCATATTCTGCTCCACAGCTGCAGCAGACAGAGAGACAAAATGTTTTGGAGAATTGTGAGAGGTTTACAGTTTCAGTGGTTACTTATTACTCAGCATTTCTTGCTCTTCTCTAAGCGTACTGTTGTTTCTGCACTTGGACTCAGTGCGCTGCTCCCTCTCCTGCTTCATCTTCTCAGGAGGGGTGTCGTCAATGTAGGCCCTGCCCTCAGAGAGAAGCTGCTCTGCAAATTGCATGATCCTGGCGAAATGGTCACTAGTGCAGGTGAACTGGTCTGGATGGATCTGGAGCATAGCCAGATCTTCCAGGATTACCTAATGAGAAAAAATGATGTCCAAATACAGAACTTCAGCTCCGCAATGTTTGCTTGCAAGTGACTTTTTCAGCTCAGTCATCTCACCTTCTCAAAGTCCTCTTTCTCTTTCTCTGGGTTTGTGTCATCGAAGCGCATGATAAGCTTTCCTTTGAATGTAACCTGATAGTGCTGGTTGAGCAGGGCAGCCTTGGCGTGGCCAATGTGCAAATATCTAATTGAAAAATAAAAATAATCCCAGTCAGAACACTTACAACAAAATTGTGACTTTTCATAAATGCAGCTTGATCCAAACTGCTGGTCAAACCTTACCCACTGGCCTCTGGAGGAAAACGAACCACCACTTTTCCCTGCTCAGCTCCTGGCAACTCCACAAACTTCCCAACATCTTGCTTCTTTTCATCAGACTAATCACAGACACAAAAACTGTCATTTTGACAACTTCACACCATTTCTTTATGAGAATGGTTTAGATATGGTTACACATACGGTTGATTTGCTGAGCTGACTTTTCTTGCAGGCATATTTGTTGCCCACAGTGGAAAATGGAACCTGTGAACTCAGGAAAGAGAACCAGCGACTGACATGGGGGAAGGACTTGTCCTGGCTCGACCATTTGTCATGACCTGCAGAAAAGCATACCATGCATCTGAGCATTGCCTGTACATAACTTGACAAAGTGAATTGTGAATTGTTACTGACCTTTAAGGGCAGCCCATGCAGACAGGTCAGCCAGAGTGAGGCTGCGTCCCACCAGGAAAGTCCGCAAGGAGAGTGCATTGTCTAATTGACCCAATGCCTCACGGAGACCATGCTGATCGCATAAACGCCTTGTGCTGAACTCCAGCCAGTGGTCCACCTGAAGACAACAGAATGGGATCCAAAAGCAATGATCACAGTCCCCAAAACATCACATGAGATATCAGGAAAACACACAGACTCATGCACAAACCTCAGTCTGCTCCATCATATTGGCACCATAAAGGCCAAGAGCAGGAGCCACCCTGGCCAAGTAGCGACTGATAGAGTCTGCATCGTTAAAATGGATTGAGCTGAAAACGTGAAAAAAGCACATTCAGTACAGAAAACTACATTTCCTGTATGTTCAAACTGTATGAAGCAGCAGATAAATAAGATCAAGAGTCTAAGTTGACCCACTCAGAGATGTGAAGCGAGGTCTCTTTGCCTTCCTCCACAGCGACCTGCACAGTGCTCTTTACGTGCTCTGCAACCAGAAGTGCCCCTTCACAACGGATGAAAAAGTACTCAGGAATGTAGGGCTCAGCAAAATGGCAGCAAATGTGGTCACAATACAATTCGACATTTTAATTCCTTCAGAGAATTTTAAGTGCATCTCAACATTACAACATTTTTCCAAAGTTATATATTCTGACATAGAAATGAAATTCAAATTATACAGAACCATTACACATGGTGTGAATGACGTGAAACGGTGGGATATGTGTGCTGCCCTCCTCACCGATCCACAGTGAGGTGAGGAGGGCAGTTAGGCAGGACCGTGCAATGTCAGACGAGACCCAATGAGCGAAGAGCGTATGGGGGGTCAGGCTAAGTGGACTTCCGCATGCCCTGGGGTGTATGCGGAGTCAAAGGATCAACCCCATGACCACAGGAAGGCCTCATAGACTGGGCCTTCCCAGATGGTACTGCGCTGCAAGCCAGCAGGGGCACAGCCACCCACCCACCAACTGGTGTGAGCAGGCAGCTTAATGCAATCTACCGTCAAGCGGCAAAAACATGGTAAAGTACTTCTTCCAAGCTTTTGGTGGCTTTTCAAATCTTTCAAATCAGACAAACAGATGAAAAGATATTAATAAATATGGGCCGCTCCAACTGGGTTAGGAGGTGTGTCAGCGTCGATACTAATGTTGTAGGTTTTGACTGTGCAACCATGAAGAAATACAGACTTGTGATATGAGAGGTAACTTTGTTTTGCAAACCACATTTGTATGATGCAACTGAAAATTTGTTGAACCAAAGTAATTCATGTCTGTTGATGGTGGGAAACAAGAATGCCCTCTTAACAGATTGACAGGTTTTCATGCACGCCAAGGTTCCCAACTTGTTCTTTACTTGATGTGCTGGAAGGCATTGTACCCAGATTTTATTCCCAAAAATTATTGCACATTGAATGAAGGTAAAAGTATTGCAATGTTGTTACTCGAACTCAACTACATAATTGTTCAACCTGTTACTCCTGCATATTATCCCACTTACCCAAATACACTCACTCAAGTCTATCTTAGGGTGTTATATTTTACTTCGAGGTTCTAGTCCATTAATCTGTTACTATTGATTTTTTTTTATTATTTCAGTTATGTTGCTTGCCTCGTGCTAATGCTGCTGCTGATCGAGTTTAAATATTATGATACCAGTGAGTTTTTTAATGCCCAGATTTATTGGGGTGTATGGGGTGTTTATGTTTAAAAAATTTGATAAAAAAAAAACACTTAATAATTGAAGAAAAATCTAATTTAAAAACTGAAAAGTGCCACATTCATACACTGCCTGGCCAAAAAAAAAGTCGCCACAAAAAAAAGGTCATACACTCTAATACTTTGTTAGACCGCCTTTAGCTTTGATTACGGCACGCATTCGCTGTGGCATTGTTTCGATAAGCTTCTGCAATGTCAAAAGATTT
>JASSRZ010001080.1:0-11016 GCA_032164315.1 Malacoctenus gilli
CACACACACACACACACACACACACACACACACACACACACACACACACACACACACACACACACACACAAAGCCACTGAATGACCTCACATGCATGTTTGTAGGTCGCTGCAAGATCGGACGGAGGAAAGTCCGAGGAGGGCACGACGCTGCAAGGCCAGACCACACACACACACGCACACACACACGGACACATGCACACACACACGCACAGACAAACACATGCGCGCGCACACACACACACACACACACACACACACACACACACACACACACACACACACACATACATGCGCACACAAACACGCACGCACGCATGCAGACACACACACACACCACATACAAACACACATAAACACACACACGCACACAAAAACACACACGCACAAAAAACCACCCACACACACACGCGCACACAAAAACACACATACACACATACACACACGCACGCATGCATGCATGCACAGACACAGACAGACAGACACATGCAGACACAGACACTCACACACACAGACACACATAAACACACACAGACGCAGACACACACACACCTCCAAAACTTCAGTTTGCAGACAGGAAGTGGTCGACTCGGGTGCTGCAAGCTACCGGGTTCTTTTTCAGCCAATCAGATCGCAGCTATCCAAGATGGCAGCCTCCACTGATTGGTCGAACTTATTGGACGAACGTCTGCTTGTATTTGATCTGTTTCTTGCCATATTTTTCATTTCAGCAACGTCAGGTGAGCGTCCCGTTTCGGATCACGTCTCAGCGGGCCTCCAACGTCCCTCCGTCCCGCCGTCCCGCCGTCCCTCCCCACGCGTCTCCGACTCGGACCGACCGGCCGATCCGTCAGTTGCCGCGGCTATAAAAAGCCGGAGATGCCACGAAGGCTCCTTGTAAAACGCTCCCCTGAGCAAACGGCGCAGCCGCGGATGGTTTATTGTGAGCCAGAACACGAGGTTAAGTGATCTTTGATCTCCGAGAAGCTCCATTAGTCGCCCGCATGAATCACCGGAGCGAGCCGGCTGCCAAGTCGCCGCCGCCGCCGCTGCAGACCGGAGCCTCTTCGGGCGGCGGCCATGGCAGCAGCAACATCCCATAATGCAAAGAAACCATCCTGCAGAGTCACTCGCTCTCTGGGTTCAGGCCAGGACGGAAGATTTAAAAGGCTGGACCGTCTCCGAATGGACGAATAATGGCCGCCGCCTGTTATTAATGCTACAGGCCGTCACCTTTAAGTGGCTCCGCCCCCTAACGAAGATTTACGGCCGCACTCCTCGTCAGTGTTTCTACCGAGTTTACAAAGCGTCTCGCCGTCCCAGCGTCGTTGTCCCCGAGCGTCCCGGCTCCGGGGACGCCTGTCCCCCTTTGTCCCTAATCCCCGCCCGCCCCCCGGACTCCTGCCAACGCCGCCGCCGCCGCCGCCAACGCTCGCTCCACCTTGAGATGGCGGATTAGGGGCGGAACAAGCCAGCAGTGGCAGCACCTCGCCGGCCTCCTTGGCACACCGGCCGTCAGCAGAGAGGGAACATGGGAGTTTGGCAGCGGACCCCTCGCCGCCGGCGCCCGGCTGCCACGCCGGGGGGGGGGATGGGGGAGGGGTCGGCGGGAGCTGCGAAGCCAAGGGAGGTGGAGGAGGAGGCGGCGGCGGGGGATTATCTCGCTGCAAAACGCGCTGCGGGGAGGCCCAGATGGAGCGGTGGGCCGCGGGCGGCGGCGCTGCCAACGCCGTGAGGAGCAGCGAGCGAGCGAGCGAGCGAGCGGTGAAACATGGCCGACACGTCAGGTGCTTTCGTTTGAACCCCGCTACACGACGGCAGGTCACGGTCTCGGCGCCACTTCAGGTGCAGACGCTCAGCGCTGCGTCGAACCACAAATAGTTCACGAGAGGAAGAGCGGAGCGACCGTGGGAGGGCGAGCGGCGGGCGGCGAGCGGCGAGCGGCGGGCGAGCGCGGTGGGCGTCTCCATCTGTTAATCTCAAATGCTCAAATAAAGTCCAAACTATAAATGTCTGCACTGATTTCACGAGGGGGGGGGGCGTCAGGCGGGGGGCAGGAGCGCGCCGTGAAATGTGCGGCGTCTTAAAAAACACGTGTGAGCGTGGAGGCGGCGAGGAGACGCCCCCCCCCCCCCTTCGCGGAGCGGAGCGAGGACGAGACCCCCAGGCAGCAACTGTTGTGTAACATCCAGGCAATCGCAGGAAACCACACCTCAGCTGCTGCCAGCTCTCAGGAGCGAGCGGCGGCGGCGGCGGCGCTGCGGCAGTATGGCGGGGCGGTGATGCGGCGACGGCGGCAGCGTTGATCCAGGCGAAGTGAACGAGTTGGGACGAAGACGCGACGCAACGTGACAAAGACGCGGAGACGGATATCGACGAAAGAGTTAGAGGCCGTCAGCTCGGAGCCGAACGCGGGACGCAGACGATCCTGCTGACAGGGAGGGTTTAACGCGGAGAAGCTGCCCCCCCCCCACGTCCCCCCACATGCCACGTCCCCCCCCGTGTCACCCCACGTCCCCCCCCCCAAGGGACCACCAGTCAACTGTAATCAAAGAGTGAACGGGAGTAAACGCACTGAAACCTCAAATTGAAAGTGTCCTCATTGTGTCCCTCAGTGTGTCCTTTCCTCATCTTATTCCTCCCTGTGTACTCATCATGTCCCTCTTTGTGTCCTCATCCTTTCCCTCATTGTGTCTTGTCCTCATCATGTCCCTCATTGTGTCCTCATCATGTCCCTCAGTGTGTCTTGTCCTCATCATGTCCCTCATTGTGTCCTCATGTCCCTCATTGTGTCCTCATCGTGTCCCTCTTTGTGTCCTCATCATGTCCCTCAGTGTGCCTCGTCCTCATCATGTCCCTCATTGTGTCGTCATGTCCCTCTTTGAGTCCTCATCCTGTCCCTCATTGTGTCCTCATCACGTCCCTCAGTGTGTGTTGTCCTCATCATGTCCCTCATTGTGTCCTCATGTCACTCATTGTGTCATCATCACGTCCCTAAGTTGTCTTGTCATCATGTCCCTCTTTGTGTCCTCATTGTGTCCCTCCCTGTGTCCTCATTCTGTCCCTCAGTGTGTCCTGTCCTCATCACATCCCTAAGTTGTCCTGTCATCATGTCCCTCTTTGTGTCCTCATTGTGTCCCTCAATGTGTCCTCATGTCCCTCATTGTGTCATCATCACGTCCCTAAGTTGTCCTGTCATCATGTCCCTCTTCGTGCCCTCATTGTGTCCCTCAATGTGTCCTCATTCTGTCCCTCATTGTGTCCTTTACTCATCATATTCCTCCCTGTGTCCTCATCGTGTCCCTCAGTGTGTCTTGTTCTCATTATGTCCCTCTTTGTGTCCTCATCGTGTCTCTCAGTGTGTCCTGTCCACATCATCTCCCTCTTTGTGTCTTCATCGTGTCCCTCAGTGTTTCCTGTCCTCAACATATCCCTCAGTGTGTCCTCATCATGTCTCTCAGTGTGTCCTTTTCTCATCATATCCCTCTTTGTGTCCTCATCATGTCCCTCGGTGTGTCTTGTCCTCAACATATCCCTCTTTGTGTCCTCATCATTTCCCAAAGTGTGTCTTGTCCTCAACATATCCCTCAATGTGTCCTCATTCTGTCCCTCATTGTGTCCTTTACTCATCATATTCCTCCCTGTGTCCTCATCGTGTCCCTCAGTGTGTCTTGTTCTCATTATGTCCCTCTTTGTGTCCTCATCGTGTCTCTCAGTGTGTCCTGTCCACATCATATCCCTCCCTGTGTCCTCATCGTGTCCCTCAGTGTGTCCTGTCCTCAACATATCTCTCAGTGTGTCCTCATCCTGTCCCTCAGTGTGTCCTTTTCTCATCATATCCCTCTTTGTGTCCTCATCATGTCCCTCAGTGTGTCTTGTCCTCAACATATCCCTCAGTGTGTCCTCATCGTTTCCCTAAGTGTGTCTTGTCCTCAACATATCCCTCAATGTGTCCTCATCATGTCTCTCAGTGTGTCCCCATCATGTCCCTCAGCGTGTCCCTCACTCATTAAGGTCAGCTGAGGTCCATCAGTTTGTGGGAGGAAGATGCTCTATGACCTGTCTGAGACTGTTTCCTCAATGTCAACAGCGTTCCGGCCTGAATGAGACGTCAGTAAATGTAATCGAGTAACTTCCCTCGTCAGAGTGGCGAGCAACAGTAGCACGCTGCCTGCTAACGTGCTAATTAGAGGCCTGCTAATGAACAGCGTCTCACAGTTGGACGCTTCGACCTTTCGCCGCCGCTCCCTCGTCGACCTCAGAGACGAGTCGGTTCAGACGCGCGTGTGGCCGACTGAACTCAGAGGGAACCTCGTCTGACCTTTTATTTTGAAGGCCCTCGTTGGACTAATTAGCCTCATTTCCTGTTAAAAGGATTTGCTCTCCAGACTCACGAACAGACGCACAAACATTTCTTTAGAAATGACCTGTTTGTTTGTTGTTGTCTTTTTCAGAGACGATAAAAACGAGACAATAAAAGCAGAATTTCAGAATAAAACCTTCCTCCTTATTTCCTGTGAGCTTCAGGTGTCCAAAAAGACCCGGTTCCTGTCCTGCATCTGTCCTGTCGTCTGTCCGATCATCTGTCCTCTCAACTGTTCTGTCGTTTCTGTCGTCTGTCCTGCGTCTGTCCTGTCGTCTGTCCGATCATCTGTCCTCTCAACTGTTCTGTCGTTTCTGTCGTCTGTCCTACGTCTGTCCTGTCGTCTGTCCTATCATCTGTCCTCTCAGCTGTTCTGTTGTCTGTCCTATCGTCTGTCCTGCATCTGTCCTGTCGTCTGTCCTATCATCTGTCCTCTCAGCTGTTCTGTCGTCTCTGTCGTCTCTTCTACGTCTGTCCTGTCGTCTGTCCTTTCATCTGTCCTGTTGTCTGTCCTCTTGTCTGTCCTACGTCGGTCCTGTCGTCTGTCCTCTCAACTGTTCTGTCGTCTCTGTCGTCTGTCCTACGTCTGTCCTGTCGTCTGTCCTCTTGTCTGTCCTACGCCAGTCCTGTCTTCTGTCCTACCATCTGTCCTCTCAACTGTTCTCACGTCTCTGTTGTCTGTCCTATGTCTGTCCTGTCGTCTGTCCTGTCATGTGTCCTACCATCTGTCCTCTCAACTGTCCTGTCGTCTCTGTTGTCTGTCCTATGTCTGTCCTGTCGTGTGTCCTGTCGTGTGTCCTACCATCTGTCCTCTCAACTGTCCTGTCGTCTGTCCTCTTGTCCGACCTACGTCTGTCCTGTCGTCTGTCCTATCATCTGTCCTCCCAACTGTTTTGTCGTCACTGTCATCTGTTCTCTTGTCTGTCCTCTCCTCTGTCCTGCGTCCGTCCTCTCCGCTTCCTTCATCGTGTGCAGCCCATCAGTTCTTCGCTCTCCTGATTCAAATGATGTTTTGGTCTCGGTATTGATGGAAACCATGGCGACCACTCACCGTCCCCTCGCCGCTGCCGGTACCTCGGCCGGTCCTTCGTCTCCGTGCCGCCGTCTCTGTTGTTGTTGTGGCAGGACGAGTCCTCCTCCGTCAGCTCCTCGCCGTCTCCCTCCGGCGCCGGGGACACGGGAGGCGAGTCCTGGCCGCGTGGCGGCAGCGGCGCCGCCTCAGTCGGCGGCGGCGCGTGGTTTTGGGGGCTGGCGGGGTCGGAGGGGCTGCAGCTGCCCAGCGAGCCCAGCACGGAGCTGGGGCTGGAGTGCAGCGACAGCGAGGGCGTGTCGGGCTCGCGGATCCGCGTGCACGGCGCCCCGTACGGCTCCTGGACAAAGCCCACGAACATCACGCCCTGGTCGGCGGCGTCCTGGATTTGCTGCGGAGGGGGGGAGGGGGAGGGGGGGATGCAACAGTGTTGGATGAATGCAAAACAAACAAACAAAAACAACAAACGTGAGCGCTCTGATTTCCAAGACGAGGTGACGTTTACACGTTTATCAGCCGACTTCCAATGTTGTTTTCCGACACCGTTTCTCTCATCGTTCTTTCACACTTTGTTGAGTGTTAAAACAACAAAAAATACACATTTTTTGGAGATAATCGACTCTTAATATTACAATATTAGACTGTGTTTGTGAGACTTTGTTTGTTTGCTTTGAGTTTTGAGGATCAAAAGAAACTTTTAGTTCAGTTTTTAAGCTCGAAGCGACTTCGATCATTTCGTATCACTCGGTAAACGATCACCATTGCTTGTTTCTTTTCGATATTTTCTGTCAATAAGAACGAGAAGATTCGCTGATTCGACTCGACTCGACTCGACTCGACTCGACTCGACTCGACTCGACTCAACGGAACGGATCCGACTCGTCCAGAAAGCGTCCAAACTTCAGTTGCCTCCTTCTGACCAACCGGCCGATGAAACCTGAGAAGAACCAGTCAAGAGCTGCTCTCTGCGAAGACGCTCCAGCTATTCGAATAGAAAAGTACCTAATTTTGATGCGGAACTTGGTGAAGGAACCAAACCGGCAGCTGATGGTCTCTGACTCAGTTTCTCTGACTCCTTCAACGCGAACCTTCAGAAGAAGTCGAAACACTTTTCTCTCGCCGCTACTTTTTTCCTTCCTCCGCCTGCGCCACCTTTCGTCTCGTCTTGCCCCCCTCGTCTCTCTTCGCTACCTCGCAGCTGCTTCCACAATCGCACCCTTCTGATTGGATCGTGGCGGCGGCGGCGGCGGCGGCGGCGGCAGCGGCCCGAGTCCGACGGGGGCTCACATCCGAGCGAGTCGTCTCACTGTCACCCGCCATCTAATGTCAATATTGTTTGTTTTGTGTGTGTGTGTGTGTGTGTGTGTGTGTGTGTGTGTGTGTGCGTGTGTGTGTGTTTGTGTGTGTGCGTGTGTGTGTTTGTGCTCCCCATCCCAGAGTGAGATTGAAACGTTAACTGTCGGGGAATGTTAATGACGCCTGCGTTCTCCATTTCTTCCCTCCCTCCCCTCCTCCTCCTCCTCCTCCTCCTCCTCCTCCTCCTCCTCCTCGAATCGAATCAAACCGCAGGTTATTCACTATGAAATTAAACCGGAGCGCCGTCGCCTCCGTTCCCGCCGCACTGCTTAATATCGGCCCGCCGCTCTCGGGGGCGCCGTGGCGTCACCAATATGTTGGGACGGAATTGCCGAGATAAAAGGGAGCGACTGTTGCATCTCGTTTACCGGAGGGAGACGCGGAGCGCCGGCGTCCGACGGCGTGATGTCAGCGCGGCTGATTGAACAGCAGATTCCAACCAGCGGGAGGCGGCGGCGGCGAGTTTCCCATTAACAATGCCATTATTATGACTAACATCATCACCATTACTCCAATGAGACTGCCAGGAGGGGGCGGGGCTTAAGGGGGCGGGGTTTGTTGAAGTCTACATGCCGGATCCACTCGGCTCTGCTCCGTTTTTCGTGGTGTTATTCGTTGTTTTCTCACACAAGCATCACGATGACATCATCAGGCCGCCGGCCTCTGATTGGCCGGTCACTGCAGTCTCACTGCAGATCTCTCGCTGATTTAAACGCGACGAGACGCCCGAAACACGGACGGAGACTGAAGCAGGAAGACTTCAAGCTTTGACTGTCGTTTAAACTCATCAAAGAGAGTCCGTCTTTTCTCGACTTCTCAGTCTTGGTTAGCTCCGCCCCCTCCACCTCGCCCCCCCCCCCCCTTCGGTGTAGAGAACCAGGTTTCCAGGTCAACGTGGCGCCATTTCTCATCTCTCGTCGTTAAGCGAGCGGCTGCGGAGCAGAAGCGGGACGGGAAGACGCTCCCCATCAACCGCCTGCCGAATATCAAGCGCCTGCAGCCGAAAAGTCATTTCAGCGGCGAGTTGACGCCACGTTTGCTCCTCGGGCCCCTCCGCACGTTATTAAAGGGGCTCCGGGAGAAGGTGTGTGAAGGTCAAGATGGAGAGAGAGAGAGAGAGAGAGAGAGAGAGAGAGAGAGAGAGAGAGAGAGAGAGAGAGAGAGAGAGAGAGAGAGAGAGGGAGAGAGAGAGATGACAGGACGAGGGGCTGAACAGATAATGATTAAACCTAAAACAGGACACAGAAGAAGAAGCGACGGGATAAAAGCCGCTCTTCCTCGCTCCCTCTCCTCCTCCTCCTCCTCCTCCTCCTCCTCCTCCACTCATCCATGTCCACTTGGGCTTTAATAGATTTCCAGCGTGGCCTCCTGCTCCTCCTGCTCCTCGCTGCTCCTCCTGCAGCGCCGCGCGCAGCGGCGCGGTAGATTAAAATGATAACCGGCAGTAATGAGGTCCTGCAGGACTGCGGTTGCATGACTAATCGAAGGGCAGGACGCGCGGCGAGGTCCAGGAGCGCGCCCCCGAAAGGCCGGCGGCGGCGGCGGGGGGCGCTGATGTAGAGATCAGGCGGCGGAGGTCGGAGCAGCGTGACGCAGCGTCGAGGAACAGAGGAGGAGGAGGAGGAGGGTGACAGATCCATCATCTGAAGTGCCGTTTCAAAAGGGCTTCCAGCGCCGCAGCGTAATCCGAACGCAGCGGCGTCATTATTAAATCAGCCGATGCCATCCCAGATCCGCGGCTCCCGTTTCGCCGCTTTCATCTCCTCGCCGGAAAATAACGACGTGTCAGAGCTGTTTGGTTTGCTAATTAACACGAGGCTCCGACCGCCGAGGAAGAGCAGCTTTTAGTGTTTTACACACCAGCGTTCGGGAGACTTGAAAGGCGCCGCGACGCCGCCGGTTTCTCAGCGCCGCAAAGTCCTCAGCCGGGACAGATTCCAGCTCCCGTTCGCGCGGCACGAACGGATCCCAAAGTCGCTCGCTGGCGACGGCAAATCGCTGCTGGAGTCCAGAGAAAGTCCAGAAAAAGACTTCGGATTCGGGACTCGTTTGGACAGAACGGGTTGCGGAGAAGATCCGGATCGACGCCAGGAAGTGAAAAAGTTTTCGTCGCGCCACAAACATCGGATAAAGAGTGTCAGGATCTGTTCCAGGAAACGGTTCAAAGAAGAAGGAAGTGACGACGTCCTAAAGGACAGATGACGCCACTTGACTCCGCCCACCTCACGTCAACTCGACCTGATCAGCGAGCGTTAAGGCTGAAACGCCGTTTAAACGAGACCAAAGTGCACGTGAGGTATCGGTGCGAGTAGTCATCCGTAGAGCGTTCACAGGAAAATCTCTGCGCGTGATCGTTGGACAACAAGAACACAGGAACTATCGGAAAAGTCTCCGTTTGAGCTTCAGGCCAGAGCGGACGTTAAATCAAAGTTACAGAGTTGTCCTCAGTTTATAATCGAAGTGCTCTGGAGCAGCCACGCTGCTCCGCCTCCTGCGTGCTGCTTTTCAAAGGCTGCAATTAAACGGGGGTAAATCTTTACGTTGTCACTCGTCCAGCAGGCTGCACTTTATTGGCAGCTTCGCGCCGAGCCGTCGCTGACGAGCTGCTATTAAAAAGGCTTCAGCCGAGCGGCTGCTCGCCGAAACGCCGACGGAAAGGCGGGAGGTTTGCTTCTACCGGGCCAGAAGACGACGCAACGTGCTCGACGAAGACACCCGTAGGGTGTAGGGCAGACTGACTCTGTGTGTGTTTGTGTGTGTGCGTGTGTGCGTGCATGTATGTATGTATGTGTGTGTGTGTATGTGTGTGCCTCTGTGCATATGTGTATGGGTATGTGTGTGTATGCATGTGTGTGTGCGTGTGTATATGTGTGTGACTGTGTATGTGTGTGTATGTACGTGTGTTTGTGTATGTGTGTGTATGTACGTGTGTGTGCATATGTATGTGTGTGCTTGTGTTTGTACGTATGTATGTATGTATGTATGTATGTATGTGTGTATGTGTGTGTGTATGTATGTGTGTATGTATGCATGTATGCATGTATGTATGTATGTATGTATGTATGTATGTATGTATGTATGTATGTATGTATGTATGTATGTATGTATGTATGTGTGTATGTGTGTATGTATGTATTATGTATGTGTGTGTGTGCGTGCGTGTGTGCGTGTGTGCGTGTGTTGTTTACTCAGCTTCAATTTTCAAAGTAAAGTCCCCCCAATTTTTTTGTGATCCTGGATTAGGATCTAAATAGATTCGACTGAAATGTAACGACTTTGTGTGTGAACGAGACGTTTAGAGTTAACAGCCGGCGTGTCACTTTCAATGTCTCTGTTTTTTATCGAGTGAACCATCAAAGAGACGTTAAACCTCATCTTATCTCACTGCAAACTTTCATTATGACCAAAACGTGGCTCAAAATCACTGAACAATTAATCACAGAGAGAAAAAAGAATGGAAGAATTTTCAAAATAAAAGCCTTTACAGGTTAAAAACGGTCATTTTTAAACAATGGATAAACTGGTCACGATGACTTTTATTCTGATAAAACATCGTTTTTTGGGATTTGACAGAAATTCTTTAAACTTGATGCGTTTAAAACTGTAAGTGTGAACCTTAGAGTTAACAGTGAAGGTTTCCCTTTAGACGCCTGCAGCAAAGCAGGTTAAGCTGGACGATATCTGAGAACCGTGGTCAACTTTTGGTGTGTGTTGAGGGAGAAGTAATCTCCTCGATTACTTTGTACCACCAGGAATACTTTAACGTCTGTTTTTCTCTTTCGCAGCAGTTTCTGTCCGTTTAGTTCTCCCTTCCGGCTGGAACAGATAAAGGGCTGCCACGGCGGTCGCAGTGTGATCGGCGGCGGCGTTATCGGCGGCGGCGTTGGCGGTCCTACCTTCTTGACGTAGCCCTGGATGAGCTCCGGGGTGGGCACCTGCTCGGCGGACAGACACTCCTCCAGCTGCAGCTTGTAGGACGGGCAGAGCGGCTGGCTCCTCTCCACGCTGCGGGCGGTGCCGACAAGAGGAAGAGAAGGGGGGGGGGGGACAATAGGCGTCAGGGCGCTCTTACATTTACCAGCGAGGACGACGGCGATGAAGCGCGGCGAATGGAAACATCACGGCGCTTCCCGAGGCTTTGGGATTTTATTGTCGCGCTGTGGGAGGAAAAAAAAAACTAAACACAGCAACACAAATGGGAGGCAAAGATCCACACGGATGAAAGGGAGCGGGAGATTTAATGCAAATCTGCCCCCCCCCCAGCCCCC
>JASSRZ010001081.1:0-11013 GCA_032164315.1 Malacoctenus gilli
ACACACACACACACACACACACACACACACACACACACACACACACACACACACACACACACACACACGCACACACTATTGCTGTGCTGCTGCAGCAGCAGCTTAGTGACGAGAAATGGAAGCCTCTGTGTGTGCTTGTGTCTGCGTGTGTGTGCGTGTTTGTGCGTGTGTGTGTACGTGTGTGTGCGTGCTGTTGAATGACATTTGCACTGAGATCGTTTGAGCGGTCTGGCCGCAGACTGGAGCTGCGACAGGTGTCTTACAGAGGAAACCTAAAAAGTATTACATCGCCAACTCTAAAAACAGAAACTCGAGTCACTCTCACTGGAGTTTGACCGAATCTGATCAGTTTGCCTCGTTCTTGCATAAATCAAGAAAAAGTACTTTCACACGACAAACTCAAAAAGGTTCAAATATCGAGGTGAATCGGATCAGTGCTCCATTTCTTTGGGTGTTTCTGTTGTGACCCCAGAAAATTAGTCATTCAGAAATAACTTTGGCTCTCATAGTTCAACACTTCAACAGATAACAGGAACATGAGTCCAGCCTTTGAGGATCCTAATAATTTGCTTTGAAACCTTTGTTACTACCTTAAAAATCTGTTTTCCATTTGAAGCAGGATGAGCCTGAAATTCCAGCAGTCGTCTCTTAAAACAACATCAGATAGGCAGGGAGAAGTAGCGCCTGGTTCTCTGTGAATCATTACCCAGTGATCACTGTAAAACTCTCTCTCTCTCTCTCTCCACAGCAACATGAATGGATTATTTTTGGAGCTCCAACTTCCTCCTTTTTTCACTGTAATATAACACTTTCGAGAGCAGAGTTGACTGAAAAGCTGAACGTTTCCAGGGCAGCTCACCCCTTAAAAAAGAACATTTGAGAGTGGTCATATGAGCTCTCTTCGTGAAAGTGAAGGACTGAGGGAAACAGGTTCTTTTGATGCAGTACATAAATTGATGCTCTTTCCTCTAGATAAGCTTGATTTGGAGCTGTTATGTTCGAGAGGAAATGGCCAGAAATAGCTTGGCCGCGCTAGAAGAGAGTTGATGAAGACCACACGAGATAATAATGGGCTCCATTAAGAGACAGATTCAAAAAGAGAGAAGAAACCTCTCAAAATCTTTTCAAATAAATTCTTACCATGTTTGGTTCTTGAGTGAGGTTCTACTGAGGTATCAACAGCTCCATGTCCAGCTCAGTATCCAGAGTGCTGCTGCTGCTGCTGCTGCTGCTGCATGAACAGCTACCTGTGTCACTAAACGCAGCAAATGAGGAAATGCTGCAAGTCAGCGGCGGCCGGCAGGATCACTGGCGCTGACACAGTGAGGGACTCGCAGCAAAAGCAGCCCTCAGACTTTGCTTTGTTTCATTTCATCAGAACATAAACAAGAGCACAGAACTGGTGTGCCTCACTGGCAGATCGTGGTTTGATGAAAACTTTTGGCTCCGGATGTTTTATGTTCTTTTTTTTTTTTTTGAATGAATGGTTTTTCTACAAAAGTGATTGTATTCGTTTGTACTCAGTCTTTGTTTGGCTGATGATGGAATGAGGCCCTGCTATCGCATCCTTATTGGAGGAACTTTTAATTTGAAAACATGGGAACTCAGTTTTAGGTTTGATTTTGATCTTTCTACAATATTGCGATATTTTTCCACATTTTTTTTAATGGAAACAGTCTTGTGTCCGTTTTAACCTTTATACAGGGCCGGTTTTTGGCTTGGGCACGGAGGGGCAATGCCCCCCCCCCCCCCCAAATGCCGTGACTGCCCCCCCCCAAAATCTTCCGACTGTGCAAGTGGCATGACCACACTTGTCCCCCCTGATTTTCTACCTGCACCCCCGAGTGGGGCTGTCTAAATCCGGCCATGCCTTTATAACTGTTGGTTTTGTCTTTGTGTTGATTTCAGTGGTTCTGCTTTAAAGCCTGTTTAAGAAAAAAAACACACACACTTGGAGACACCCGATACAGACAATGATGAAAAATTTGTGGGCTAAACTCAATAAATTTGAAGCGCTTGTGTGCGCCTGCTGTGCTTCTTCTCATTTCTACATTTCTGTTGAAAGAACAGCATCTGACGGCACAAAAGTGTGAATAATTTGCACAGGAAGTGAATAAGTGCATTCAAAAATAAGAGTGCTAAGAGTTTATTTCTCTCCTTATAGAATTATTAGTATATAATAAGGAGGAGGATTCTGGGTTTGTTGCATCCATCTGTCTTCAAACAGCATCAGTTCTTCATGGGACACGAGGATTTTGGAGACAAAACTGCAGGTGGACGTTGTGAAATACATCTTGAAACAGCTCCATCGGTTCGGTGGATGCAGATTAAAATTCCCTCCATCTTCAAACATTCCCTAACAGACGTGGCGACGGGGAAGTCGGAGCTCAGTGAGGGATGTGGTTCCACCGTCAGGACTCCTCCCCGTTCAGGAAGGAAGACGGAGGCTCACAGCTAGGAGTCGTTCTTGTCAGTCAGTTATCTGAGGGGTATAAGACGTTTCAATCAGCCCCAGTCACTTAAGTTTCCAGTGAATTACACATCAATGTTTGTGACCATGAATAAGGATCAGAGGAAACTGTTTACAGGTCAAACCTTGACTGAGAAGATCAAATTACAATGAAAATTGAGAGACAACAAGAAGAAACCTTTTCCACTCACACTTTCACAGGAGGTTATCCAGGAGCGATGTGGAGGGCTGCACCGCTGCTGGTGGTGCTGCTGCTGCTGATCCAGGAGCAGCGCAGGAGTTTAATGGCATCGAGGGCACATGAATAGCTGAGGGTGAAACTGGGCTGCTGACTGCTCCTCCTCCCATCATACCTCCAGGCAGGGCGCCCGCCACACAGGGCGCCTGGCCGCTCAAGGGCGGTGCCATGGCGCCCGGTGGGGCCCACGCCGCGACACTGCCGGGCATGGTGGGCCAGGGCGCCACTGCAGGACCCGCCCATTGGCTTCCCACAGGCCCTTGCTGTCCCCAGGGCATGGCTGAGGGGGAGCACGGGGGGCCTCCTACTGGCTGAGTGGGGAACATGGAGAGAATCTGAGAAGTGGAGAGCGCTGGCTTCTGTGGCTCCGGCTGTGGAAGCTGTGGAAGCTCTGAGAGACAAAAAAACAAGCCAATAAAAACAAGTCTCCAAATCTGTTTCCAACAAAAATATCTCTGACAATAAACTCGAGTAATTGGACGGAAAAAAATGCAAAATTATCTCCAGGAAGATCAGAGCTGCCAGAGGAGAAAGTCTCCGGTGCAAAACTTCAGAACTCAGAAACGTTTAATTCTTTAAGTTTGAAGTTTTTTACAGTGAACTCAACCCGACGTGTGTGAGGTTGACACACCCGACGGCTCGTTTCAGGGTGCAGAAAGGACACGCTCTACATTGACCATCACTGACCTGGACTGGTTTGAGCCATGTGACTGGGTGTCAGAGGCTCCTCCAGTGGGATGGAAAACACCTCCATCAGCTCGTTTTGAGAGGAGGTCTGCAGGGAGAGAGAAAGCTCAAAGGTTCGGAGGTGCAACAAAACACAACCTCCGAAGGGATCCCTTGGGTATGTTTTATTACCTGGTTTGGTTGTCCCGGTGGGGACGCAGATCGAGGACTGAAAACCTCCTCAAGAGCTGGATC
This sequence comes from Malacoctenus gilli, assembly GCA_032164315.1. Lineage (NCBI taxonomy): Eukaryota > Metazoa > Chordata > Actinopteri > Blenniiformes > Labrisomidae > Malacoctenus > Malacoctenus gilli. The sequence continues at coordinate 3,630 of JASSRZ010001081.1, forward strand.
CTGAAGAAATACAGTTACTGTGTCACAAACATTAAAGCGTCGCTAAACATCCCAAACAGTCTTCCACATACCTCGGCTGCCGGCGCGGAAGTGTCGGTGAGAGGCAACAGAGAGCTGTTCTGCAAGAAAACGCAACAGTTTGAACAACTCACGAGCAAAAACAAGCTGTACTGGCAACGACTTGTGAGGGACTTTTTTCTGACTTGGGCTGGTGGTACTGGTACAGGTACTTGCGGCGTCTCTTGGCCCTCGCTTTGACACATGTACTGGATGTCCAGCAGGACTGGGTCAGCCTGAGAACCACAGACAAGTCACACGAACACCACAGAGACAAAGGTTCTGTCAACGCCGGCCGCAAGTTCACTGTTTGCAGGAAAATCATGCTGATGTGAAAGTTCACAAAATGTGACACCCCATAAATAATGGGAATTGAGAAGGAGAGTGAATGACTAAATAAAGACTGTAAACAGTAGTTGTAGTTCAAAAAGGTTTGCGCACATTTTGTACATCACAAAACTTGTTAAATACCGTTTTGTACGCAACGCTGCAACCATAAAATTCAGTGTTATGTTTGTCGCCAATAGGTCTTCCATAAGGCTGCCTGCTGGTCATTATCAGCTGTAAGCTGTTGTCCTGCTAGGTGAGGTTACCAGGTTGGCCATCCTGATGTAGAAGAGGATGTAGCAGTCCTGATACTGGTGGACGTAGGCCAGAGCTCTGGGGTCCGACGCGTCCTTCGTCAGGGAGCTGATCTTGTTCCTCTCCTGCTCGTAAAGAACCGCCTGAAAGATCGTTAAAAAACGTGAAATACTTTGAGTTTCAGTCCAAGGGAACGCCAACACTCAATCAAAACAAGGAGAAAGAAAAAAGACTTGATGCAACTTTTTAAAGCATCTTTTTTTCTTCCTGACCATTGTTTCCCTTTTTAACCTGGACATCAAGCAGCTTTACTTGGATCACCTCTGCTCAGTTTCGGTCATTTTCTGTTACAGTTGCGCAACAAGTTTAGAAAGTTATCCGAAATTTGCAATTCAAGAATTATAAGAAAGATCCTGTGTTCACAGAAGTAGTTCCAGTCGGTTAAAGTTTGAATGTTGAAACGGAAAACACGGCCCACTTCCACAAAAGGTGAAGTGGTCCTTTTCCCTGCTTCCTTATTTGGCTCCAACCTTTGGTAATATGTGCTTCAGACTGGGGAAGATAAGAAAAGAAATGCAAAGCGAGGCTTTTTGACTGAGGTTAGATCCTGCACCCTGCATCTGGTGGACTGGATAAGCTCACAGTGCTCCGAGCGGCCTCATAGCGCCGATGGATCCAGCTGTGCAAACATCAGCATCTTAAAGGGAACCTCCAGTCACTCAGTTCAAACAGAAAACAACAGCAAGGCTTCCCTGTGCCGCTGCGGTTCGTCGGTCAACAGAGTTACCGTGGCGACCGCTGCTGGTCCAAATGAACAGAAACTTCACTCATCGACCTGAGGGGGGCGCTACAATCCTCAACGTGTGAAGGCATTTTGTGAGCCACGGGGATCCCCTTCCATCCTGTTTCAGTTCATCTCTCTGCTCTGACACAGATCAGCGTATCAACATCAGGCGCTGCAAAGGCCTCATAGAAAAAACCCCTAAAATCAGGAGCTGAACAGAAGCACAATATGCGAGAGACAGACGTAGGGGACGGGATGGAGGGACGGGGACTCACGCCGGTCCTCTCGTCCACAATCTTCAAACCAGCGGAGACGATTTTCAACCAGATTCTTCTCTTGTGTCTCCCCTGCTTCCTCGCTGCTTCCTCAAGGCCCTTAAAACACACACAAGAAAGGGAGAGGAGCTCAAATATTCAAAGGATGAAGCTTTGTTTTGTCAACAGTTTTCTTATTTTCTGCATTCCTTTTGTCCATTTGCTTTTCGGACCAGAAAATGTCCATCTTTTGGTTAAGCAGCTTGCAACTGAAACTTCAATATTGTTCCAAAAAATTGGAGCAAACGTAGTCAAAAAAACCCAACACATTCTGTTTTTAAAGACACTTTGACTAGATTTACTTCATCTTTTTTTTTTACTTCAGAGGGTCTTTTTCTTTTCCGCATCAGAAATTTTTGCACATCCACGTTTTTTCAGTACGACGTCATTCCACTGTGAAAATATGGCCTTTTTTTTTTTTATTGGTGCTCGGCACACATAAAAGGACCGATGGGACCCGGAGGGCCGTTTCACTTCATGGTTTGTTATTCATCTTATACGTTGGAGCTTTAGATATGAACTCTGGAAACAAACTTTCACTGGTTTGCGCAAATTCCTCCGGGATTCGTGGGTCTAAAGTCAACGACATGTCAGCAGCCGGCGATGGATCAGCGGCTGAAACGGCACAGCAGGAATTTTCCCACAAATCCTTCTATTTATTTTTGACTGAAGGAACCGAGGTCCTTCGCTGGAGCTCCAGCTTCGAGCCAAACTACCTGCATATGAAGCAAAGAGCATCGGGTCTTTGACAGTGCGACGGGAGACGCGTTTACGAGGCTGCCGTCTTATTTTAGGCGCTGTGATAGCGCGCGTCAATCACCACACCACTGCAACTCTCGCAAAACACGTTTCATTTTTTGGCAACAAGCAGCTCCGAATCTGTTGCTGGTTGAGGCAGGAAAGTGAACGCAGGTCAACAAACTCCTCACCGTCCCTAAGACACTCACACTAAGAAGTAAAAGAACACATGTAATGCAGACAACCTTTACATGTTGGTGTCTCCAACCAACCAACCATCGACCAAACATTCGTTCGTCCATTTTCACTCATTTCGCGGAAACAGGTGTTTCTGTCACGACATGAGTCAAACAGCTGCACGATTTCATGGAGCTGTCGGGATGTTTGACGCTCGTTCAGCTGTGCGTGTCTCTGAGATAGCATCTTGTCATCATGGTTCGAATCAAACACTTGTTTCCGTGAATGACTCACTGCCGATCAGAACTTCCACTGACCCGCACGCCACCGCGTCACCTGTCACTTGACATCAGCCGCCCGGTGTTTTTTATTTTTATTTGCAGCAGAAGATAAAAAAAAAAAAAAAACAGGGCTCAATTTCCACAGGAAAGAAAGAAAAAAAAAAAAAGATGACGCAGAAGTGCACGTGATTTTGAGCACAGACTACCTTCAGTTTCATCATGGAGTCCCAGCACATCTTTTCTCCCTGGGCGGCCGGCACGGGGTCCACGCCAATCAGCTTGGCCTTGTAGCGAACCCCGTCGCCGAGGAAACGGGACGCGGAGTCAACGGACGCGATGCTGACTCCTGGGAAAAATGCGAAGAGAGGAGATGGCGGGTCAAGTAGTGAGGAAAAATCAGTGAGAGAGCAGGAAAAATACATTTAGGAGTCTGTGCTGCTGGTTATTTAATCAAAGCAAATGTGTATTTACTCTTCTAATAAGTCTGCATGTCTTTCACTGTGAAGTCTGTGTGTATTTTTGTGGCGTCTTTGTAAATATTTTGTGCGTGCGTGCCTGCGTCTCTCTGAATGCACTTCCTCTGTGTGTCAGCTCCTGGTTTGACTAAGCCTCTACAAATGATGTCATTTCCTGGACTAAAAACAGGTGCTTTAGTGAGTATGGACGCGTTCATGTGAGGCTGAAGCAAAGGTCAACTTTAAAAACGGCTTCACTGGCACCATGCAGCAGTTTACAGGCTTTAAGTCTGTTGAGCTTCACACTGTCAGTTATGTAATCAAGCGCAACAACAGGATCGCGGTGTGATGCTGGAACGAGAACCGTCAGTAGTTTCTTCAGATGCTCACTCAGTTCACCGAGCAAGTTTTTATTACATATTTATTCGACATTACTGTTTTTAGCAAAAGTTATTTTTTTATTCGTAAAACTACTGATTTCGTAAACAGCTGGATGTGAAATTTTGTTTTCTATGTATTCTTTGTTGACCTTTGACCTCATCAAAACTTTTGATAATGTTGATTTTCGTTTGCTTACGTTCACTTTACTCGGATAAATATATCCAGTAATCATTTTCAAGGATTTATCATCAGACAAACAAAACTACCAATTCATTTACATAGCCAATGATCATATCAATCCAATTGTGTAAGTCTTTATTTGCTTATTTACCGACTGTTATCTGACGAAACTTTATTAACAAAAGCTTTGCAGCTTTTGTTTCATCTGAACAGTTTAGCATCTGAGAAACATACACAGGACGATCAGTGCTGTTTATCAGAACAGCATCTCCATCGTGAAACCTCTTTATTTCATTCCCATGTTCTGATAAAGTCACCTGGAAATAGTTAGTTCATGCTTCTTTGTCCAATTCCTAGAAAATGAGCTTCCTTTAAACGTCAGACTTTCTCCTCTCACTGAACTCAGCTGAGCTTTGAAGAAAACTTTATAGCTTTTGTGTAAAAAAACCCCACACAAAATCCTGCATCAGCAACTCATCACAGAAGCGTGACTCCTTCAGGTGCACCTATGATTTTATAGGCCGAGAGCTGAAATAAAGTCGCACTTGGAGCGATCATATCCTCCTAAAATCATCATCCCCGGCTAATATTTAACCTGCCAAAGATTTGCATGGGGGAAAGTATAGACAAAGGGAACCGAGTTGTATTGAGAGTCACCGTTTATATATATTTTTCAAGAGAAATTTATTGACAATTAACAATCCTCAAGGTTGGATGGAGGGAAAACGGTTTTCTAGTGAGACGCTATTAAAACTTGAACTGTGCTTCAGTTCGTGAAGGAGAGCAGAGGAACAACAAAACTACCTGGAAACACTCACGTTTCCTGGCAGATATAAAAACTGGTGCAACGCGCTGCATGCATCTGCAGGATTTACAACATTTCTCACTCTGACAGCGTCATGAATCCTCACAAATGCTTTTGGAGAAGATATATATTCAGCTGAAAACCAAATTAAAAACTGCACCGACAGAAGCCCGAAACTACATGATTAAACCACAAAGCTCGGCGTCGTCTTGTCAGCTCAAACAACTCGTGGTTCCCCCTCTTGGTCAACTGTGAAGGCATGCGACACGTGTTTTATGTCAGGTTTTATGTGCACGTGTTGCGGGACGGAACTGTTACAGGTGGACCAAAAGTCCAGAGATGATTTGTTCTAGCAATCAGGGATAATTGCTCAAGCAAATCAAACTTAACTGAACTTAACTTTTTTTAAAACAATAAATAATAAATTTGACTCAGACAAACGTTACTGAGTGACTGATGACTCAGATTAACTGAGAACACTTCCTGCCGCTTTATGTCTTTGGGAAAATCGCGCTGGTGGGAAATAATGTGACGAATTCCTGGTGAAGGCCGACGGGTTTGGACGGAGACTTCAGGATGTCTCCAGTGGACTAAATTATCATCAACAAATGATGCGGATTGGAAGTCGTTCCAAACTCGCGTTCGGCCCGTTGTGGGAGTTGTTTTTCGTGTTGACGTAACGGTCGCAGCCGAACTTCTGAGAGTGAACTCGTACCTCTGGCGTTGGAGGGCAGCCAGGTCCTGACAGCAGCTTGGCCCGCCGTGGGACAACTTCCAGCCGTTTGCTCCGTCTCCATCATGATGGGTCCTGCTTGGAGGATTTAGAGCTTTGAGGGACTCAGGATCACTAAAAAAAAAACAAGGCTGGAGAGAAAAAAAAAACAAAAACACAATATTTGTGCAACAGGTTGAGCATCAGATATTTATAGCTGTCAAAGTGTACACAAAGAGAAAAGTTAGAGAAAGTTTCCGTGAACCTCGAAAGAGAAACATATTGATTCGCCTCACCTGCTGCAGCGTCTCTGCTCTGACAGTGCAGCTCCACTTGTTTCATAGCCAAGACTTGATAGAGACAAAGGTCAGGCGCGGATCATCTGGTGATATATTAACATCCGCTGGGAGGCTCAGAAACATGGGAACGCTTGTAGGAGGCAGAAAGAGGCTCTAATTGGAAGGAGGGACAGCATGCAAAGCGTCCCCTCCCCACTTTTTTTTGGGGGGGGGGGTCACGCGTTTCCCTCCAGGACGGCTCGAGGCGGTGTCTTTTAAAAAGAAGAGACGTCCAGACAAATGTGCACTTCATTGACACGTCCCACCTTCTGAAAGATCTGTTCGAATGTCATCAAACAGTAAATGTATCGACACGGAAAAACGATTGGCTTCATCAAAAAATAACTTTTGTTATTGTGTATTTTATGTATACAAGTTTGTGTGTGTGTGTGAGAAACACACAAGAGTTTGCAGATGACAAACTGAGATTTAGTAGATATTATGTTTACGGTGCTCCTCATATAAATCAGGGATGTCAAACACGCAGCATGTGAGCTAAAACCAGACGGACCCCCGAGGCTCCACTACCCTGTCCTGTACGTGTCCACAGACCGTCGTTCTGTTTCGATAAAAAGACAAACTGGATGGCAGAGACTGAAACTGAGGGACATTCCTACTCAGGTGAAGCACATCAGGGCAGGAACGCGCAATCAGTCGGGCAAGACGGGAAGACATAAGTCTTCCACCTCATCCATGATTTTGTTGTTATTTCTTGTCATTCATTTAAGATCTGTTGCTAATAAAAATGGCTGTGTTGGTTTGTTTTAGATCATTTGAAAGATTTGACCGTGAGGAGGCCGAGGCACCAAACGCAGAGTCCAAAATCTACTTTCAGTGCTCCCTGAAAGGGAACCGGAGCCAGAACATCGATCACGGTTGTGTATATGAAGCAGCAGGAAGGAGGACCCACAAAGGGGACGTTCATATATTTCAGCGAGTTTATTGGAGGAAGTGCTGGTGAGCAGCCAGGTACAGGAAACAGAAACCACACAGCCGAGAGGAAGGGACGACCTTAAATCTGCAACAAGCAGAGAATGATTAATGAAAAAGCTCACAATGAAATCTCACTAAATTCTCACTGAATCCATGCCGGCAGTCTTTGGGACATTTATCCGTTTCTGCTCGATCAAGAGCTCATTTGCGTCTCGTGTCTGCATGTTGACTCTCTGTGAGGTAATCTCTTCTTAACCAACGACGACTTCATGACTCACTCCTCGTCTGAAGAGTCGTGACGCTGATTCTTCTGACAGCTATACCTCATAAGGAAGAGCTGTGGAGCGGCTGCGTTGCTTTCTCTCCAGGGCACAGATCGACTGAGCGGCCGAGATCGTGTTTATTCTATAGGCAGGAGTGGATCTGTGAGACGGGGTCGTCCTCATGACATCACCCCAGCTATTTTCTCACACTCGACGAAGCTCCTTCAGCTGCCACAGGGGACATTATACAAATGTTTTCACTGTGACACGGCTGTCAGGAAACTGGACAGTGTGTAAGGTCATTGAGAGCACCATGACTGTCCAATTTCTGGGACAATTCGCGTCTCAAACTTCTATCACACTCGGGCGTCACAGTTTTGTGAC
>JASSRZ010001082.1:0-11012 GCA_032164315.1 Malacoctenus gilli
GTGTGTGTGTGTGTGTGTGTGTGTGTGTGTGTGTGTGTGTGTGTGTGTGCGTGTGTGTGTGTGTGTGTGTGTGTGCGTGTTTGTGTTTCCTATGGCTTCTAGGATCTTCTCCCTCCATGTGCCTCTGTCACCCAGAACCTTGGTGACCCTGATTTCAAAGGTAACTGAAGGGATCTCCATCTCCCTGGAACTTCAGACAACAGATGCTACTCAGTGCACGCACATCAACATCCAGGAAGTGACCAGTGAGTTTTGGTTTTCTGGTATTAAATTTTTTAAACAGAAAAATGTTTTTGCACACATTTAGGCTTGAGACCCAGATGAGAACAACCAAACAGTATAATGTACACTCCAAATGAAGATATCGCTTACTGTTATTATGTTCTATGTTTGGGATTTGCTTCAGGTAGATTCCGTTTTTGACAATTTGATTAAAGATTTACCAATCTTGCACAGCGCACCTCAACCGAGCTTTCTGCCTCCCTCCTAAGTCCCGCCTCCCTTCGAAGTTCTCCCCGCTCACCCCCACCTGACCTAAACGCAGCCACAGCTTGGGGACACAGTGGCAGCGAACAGCAGCAGAGCACCAATGTTTTGTGGTGCTGTTGCGACCCTATTCGAGCTGTTTTAGCCGCTTCTGTTAGCCGCTGTTTACATAAAGTTGATCACCAGAACACGACTTACTTCTCTCAGCTTCAACATTTCCCAGAGATGGCATATTTTCGTGTAAACAAACTGCGATCAAATCCCAAAGAAAAAGGGATAAATCACCTGTTTGATCTTTGCAAAAAGATGCAATATTATAACAGGAAAGAAGGTTTGAAATTGAGCACTGAACTTGACAACCAGCTAATACCACAATAAAACACAAAAATAACCACAGAGGACTAGCAACAAAATGCTTATTACAGCGCTATACTACATCAATGAATTCACACACCCTAAACAAACACTAGTCTTCAACTACGGACCATGAACAACAACTTCAACTCTGTTGAAGAAGTGGGGCCTTTGCGAGTTAGTTTTCTTCTGAAGAGAGGATCATCTCTCCATCTGCAGCTATGGGGAACATCTCGGTTGCTTAGCTTTCCTCTGGGGAGCTGAAAAGTGTTTTGAAACACGTTAAACAGTTTTGTGCTCACCCAGCAACCTAAGAACTGCGGCCTCGGTCCAAAGTAATACAAACATTTGAGCTTCCTTTTTAGAGCTGTTGCATGAGTATACAGCTCCTCAGCTTTTCAAAAAATGTGATTAGCCACAATAATTCACGATTTAACAAAGGGGGGCAGTTACTTTTTCACAGAAAGCCAGGTAAGTTTGGATAGCTTCTTTCTTTTAAAGCATTAAACCATCTTTTCAAACCTGTTCTTGGTATTGTGCAGTATCAAAGTACACTGTTTAGTCCCGTGAAAATGTTTGGATTGGAAGCCAATCTTGTATGATCTCACAGCCTTGTTGGAAAATTTTCAGTCTATGCCATCAGACGTTGTACTTTGTCACCTGGAAGGAAGAGGTCAGTCTCAAAGCCATTTGAGCTACTCATTTCCATTTGGAATCCTCCAAATACCAACTCTTCGGCTGACATGACCCGGCACACTGCTCTGAGAACATGCTGAAATGCAGAAAGGGGTTCTAACACTGGAGTTTTTAATTTTCAAATTGGCATTTTAAGCATGATTGTGAGGCATTGCTTGCATTGTTTTTCTTCTGTCTGCAGCGACCAGTGTGTCCCCCACTGTGCTGGACGATAGGCACCACTTAGTACATCAACTCTCCCAGCTGTGTGGAACCTGGAATCCAAGAGGCTGGACCATCAGGTCAGGTTACAGCTCGGCTCAAAGTTCAAAAATGATTGATTGATTGATTGATTGATTCATTGATTAGTTCATTGTCTGTATCGCTTATTAATCCGTCACTATGGATCACGGGAGGTGCTGGAGCCTATCCCAGCTATTTGCAGGCGAAGGCAGAGTACACCCTGGACAGGTCGCCAGTCCATTGTAGGGCTACTTTATTCATCCCAGAGGGAAATTTGTTTTGCAAGTTTTGATATGAAAGGGAATTCCTTTTTGTTTAGAAACTTTTCTCATAACTTTGTGCAGATGTTCAATGGTGGAGCTTCAGGGCTGTGTCCTTCGAGAAATCTGTGTGAAACTTAAACGAGATGGAGAACTACAGGACATGCTGTTCAGCTGCAGACTGGGAGAAGTCATGGTGAGACAATGGAAGCCCGTTTTACTAAAAGCAGAAATTGTTCACAAGAAGAAAAAAATGCTGCACATATTGCTAAAATTCTTTTGTATTATCTTTGTATTTGTTGAACCTCTTCTTTTTTGACTCCTATGTTTTTCAACAAGATCTTAGACACAGCCAGCCTGGAAGTGCCCCCTGACCTGATTCAGGGCATGTGCATTGATGATGTTGTGTGGCTTCGTGGAGCAGGAGCCTCTTCAGACTCCTCTCGCAGCTATTTGCACCTCAACGCGACTCTGCGCTGGGACTACCCAACTGAACTTGTACGTCACTTCAAGGTGTACTGGCGACACTTGAGAGGACCTGACCCCCGAATCCCCCCAGGTCAGCTGGTGCTGGTGGGCAGAGCATATTGTAGCCCCTTTAGGGTGACCGAATTGTTAGTTCCTGAACCACCTGGGCTGTTGGAGTTGGTGGTGGAACCAGTCACCAAGAAAGGCTTTTTGGTGCCAGAGAGACACTGGGGAAGAAAAAGTCTCAGTTACACAGAGAACTCCAGCTACTGAGTTTATAACAAAGATTTCAGAAGGCTTCTTCATTTTTGTTCTTGCAAATACAGCTTGGAAAAACAAACTCAGAACTTCAAAGTGGAGATACTTTGCACTTCGTGTGAGCTGTAGATTATTGCAACTCACAGTCACCTCAATCTAACTAACCGCTTCAGTCAGGAGAGTGACGTTATGGGCCAAATAATGCAATCAAAGCTTTCTGCTTATCTGCGGTTTTAAAAAATCCTACCTTCGTAACATGCATTCCCGTTTCAAGTTTTCTGCTTCATTAACCAATCAGAAGTTGCCTTTTTGATCAAAATATCCAAACGAAGTCAACGCCTGATAACTGGACAGGTACAGTCTGAGGACAAAATAGTCCTTTCAAGTGAGGTTTTAAAAAAGTGACCTTATTTAGTTGACAGCAGGGAGTTGCTGTACAAGATAAACTTGTGGCACAGCACATAGATATCTACATATACAGTGACAGCATCTATGATTAACTGTACTGTATTTGGTCTGCTTAAAGCCTTTTATTATTCTGAATTTCCTTTCATGATGTCATTTCATTTGATGATTTAACTGAATGCTCAAGCAATAAAGTTGTTGAATAAATCTTTAAAAATCTGAATACCTTCTACAAGCATGTCTTTTCTGCTTTCCCTTCACCAGGAGACCAGTTAAGTGGCACACAATGGAGTGTTGTAAACACAGTGAAAGATAAAGAACCATTTTGTATGAGCTTATCCACCATCTATGCTTTGGGAAAGATGACAAGTGGAGCAGTGAGGAAGAAATGTTGCTGCCAAAGCAGAGGTTTTTTCATCAAAAGGGAAACGAGTGTACGATAAAATAGGACAGGTTCCTCTGAGTCTATAAGCAGCGCAACAATGATGCTGTGCAAATGTTTTTCAAACCCAGTAAATGCAGGCAGATTTTACCAAAACTCAAACGCCTACAGCCTTAGTAAAACATCATGAAAGAATCATGAGCCTCTAAGCATTTTGTGCAATCAGGTCGCAATGCCAGACTTCACACATTCATGAAGATGAATGTGCTGAATGGAGAGAGTGCACCAACTTGTGTCTGTCTGGTGTAGTTTTCTTGGATGCCTTCTTTCATCCTCGCAGTATGACCAAAATCATGATATTGTGGGCTCAGAGTGGCGCTGAAAAATGAGACCATGCATTTTTTTTTTTACTTCTAGCTTGCTGCATTCTACTTTTCTACTTGCTACAAGGCCATAAGCAGTAGCTTCATTCACTCAGAGGGTGGAGCAACTATTGCTAAGTCAATCATGGGATGAGCCTAAGCTTGAACAGCACCATGTGAGTAGTTGTGAACCACTGAAGTGACACATAGCAGCACCTGCATACTTGCTCTTTGGGAAGCCTTTAATGAAACTCGATTTTAATATCAAATTCCCGACAAATACCAGAGAGAAAGATCATTGCCAAGCAAGTTAGGAAAGTTAACAGAACCTGGATATTCTGTTCAATCCATTGTTGTAGCGTTTCTCTCCAACACAAAAAAGCCCCTAATTTTATTCAGAAGCTTGTATGTAAACACAGCAAGTTGGTTCAAGATTTGGGTTGATTGGAGCTAAAACAATCATTCGCGACATGAAAGGTGTAGTAAATACAGTCCAAAAACATTTTTCCCCAAACAAATTTTATGAATAAATGCGTGTTGACATTCAGGAATTCATATTCCAGTACCGCAAAAGTGAAAAATGCTACAGATTCAAAGACAAAAAACAAAGTATAATCAAAACAAACCATGATTTGTATTGTATTGAATCAAGTAAAATGTGAAGAGTGACATGAAACAATGAACTTATGTCCAGTATGGGGAGGTTTTTAAATAATCAGGATTCAAGAATTTTAATGTTTTTTCCAAAAATTACAATTCAATTCATTGTAACTGTTCAAAGTCAGAGGCACAAATGCATAAAGAGCGAGGAAAATGACCAAAAGTTTAACAAGTCAACGGTTGCTTTGTCTCTGAGATGCAGCAGGTGTGGGAAATGCAGGTGCATGTATGGAGAGGGGAAAAAACAAGGCCCAGTCCCAGCTGGTATCTAGTAGAACATCATGACTACTGTTACTTAGCAGAGCTAAACTAAAAACAGAAGGACTCAGCCCTTTAATGGTCTGCTGTGTTTTCTGTTTTTAACACAACCCTCAAAGTTGTATCTGACAAATGCCTTGCAGTCCCAGATTATGGCTACTCAACATATTAAAAAAAGAAAAGTGAAACCCTGATTTTGGTCTTTGGCAGAAAGTGAAAGTGGTCATGTGATCACAGATTTTCTGAGCCACTCCAGCTGACAGTTTGGCAAATGGATTATACCTGCCGTGTGATCATCTTCATCATCTGCAGGGCCATCAGTCCCTGGTCCGAGGGAATCTGTGACAACAAACGCAATGACAATTTTTTTAAATGTCAACATTTATTTTATTCTTAAGCATTCTCTCGCAATGTACATCACTAAGTTCTGGATTTATTTGTTGAAGTGATCACAAATTTCCATGGATTCAAAGGTTCAACACTTGCTTGTTTGGGTTTGTTCAATTTACCAAATTTTTGGTGAACAGAATCTTTCACTGCTTGGTGAAGAAAGACTTCAGTTACACAGCACAAAATCCACATCTCTTTCAAGTTATGTTTTACTGCATAGGCAGCCTCAAAATACTTAACACGAAGAGTCAGATGTAGTGACTCATACACGCATGTGTGATGAGCTTTGAAGTCAGCTGTAAATGAAGTGAAACTAGCCCAGTTGTTCATAATATTTCTGCTAACCACAACCATTTCTTGGGTGATCCGATGATGTCAGGATAGTACTATGTGTTGTCATGGAAATACAACAGGGAACACAATGAAAAGGTATTTCTGTGCTATGATTTTTTTTCACATTTTAGTAGCATCTTACAATTAAACTTTTAAAGCTCAAACACAAAACAAGTGTCTTCGGGTCTGTGGTCTCCACTTCAGCCTGCCTCTTACCATGTGACCAGCTTTGAGAATCCAGTAAAAGGCAAAGTTTTTGTAAGTCTTGTAGAACGCTCCAGTAACACCACTGGTGGCTGGGTCATCCAGTGCGGTCCACTTCAACTTGTTGAAAGAAGGAAGCCCATCCCACTTCAACTGCTTGACCCAAAGTTCCTGACCTGCAACAGTAGGCAGAGACTCGTGTGGCACAGCTGGTTCTATTCGTAAAATGTGTAGAGGTTTGAATTCTTAGTGTAAAAAGAAACTGTAATCAATCAGCACACTATACTGCCCATCACAGAGGAACTCTGGAAAGTGTACAACATGTGCAACTTGGGTAATTTTGGTAACCATTGGTGAGTCTGCTATGATTTCCATTCATTTTGTTCCACTCATCCAGGACCGGGTAGCAGCTTCAGAAGAGACACTGAATTATCTTGCCACAGACACTTCAGGAGGGAACACCATGTCTGCCATTTTAGAGAAGAAGCTGGTGGGTGAGGGGTGGGGGTCCGAGAGTCTCTACTGAGAACGCTGCCCTTGTGCCCTGGCTCAAGAAGGTGGGTGGGTGGGTGCATGGATGGATGGATGGATGGATGGATGACAAAATAATCCCAAACAAAGTACTAGCACCAAAGCACATGAACTGCACCAAGTTGGCTAGTAGACTTCAGACAATATATACTGTACCTTAGCAATTCACAAAGTCTATTTGAATTGATCTCATAGTTCTCAATATTGCTCACTTGCCAGGAAACTAACAACTCAACTTACCCATAGTGTCAACGATAAGATCCAATTGTCCATTGTAGACAGTCACATTGACACCAGCAGCCAACAGCTGGTCAACAATGGCCACCACCGGCCTCATGAAATCTCCTGCCATGTTGCTGAACACTTCTTCAGCCTGGCCTGGATGGACATCAGACATCAGCAAGAAAATGCATCATAAAATCACTGAATTGCAGGGGATTAAATCATGATTGAAGAGTGTCACCATCTCAAATAAGATAAACTTCACCTCCCCAAGTCACATTGTGAGGAATGATGCCAAGTTTCTTTCTTATTGGTCCATTCATTAGCTCACTCAGGGATTGGCGATGGAGAGGGTGAATATGTCGCCGGGTTTGCAGAGCTGGTGGAAGAAAGAACCGAACATCAGAAACAATCACAGATGAAGACTATTATCCTTCCATGTAACTCCAGCCCACATAATTGAATGGATTTGATCAATTGATGCCTTACAGATAAAGTTCTCTTCTGCAGACAAAGTGACTTTCTCATCTGACCCCTGAGTGAGAATATTGTAGAAGTTGACTCCATTTGTGTTCTGATGGGGGAAAAAATGCAAAAATGACACAATTTCTTGTAGCATCATACCTGGATGGTAGGCTATAGCACTCCCATGCAGTTTTACACATTTGCTAGAACACAAAACCCTCATTCTCTTAACCAAATTCACTGTGACCTAAACCCAGTTATTGAATCAATCATTTATTATAAAGCAACACACACATTATCACTTACTGAAACACATTTTGTCCTCTGATGCACTTTTGATGTATAATGGTGAGCACCTATAGTTAAGTTAAACATGACTACAGCTCAGGTATCACTGCTTAGGCACAATGACTGAAAAATGAAAGCAACTGTTACTGATGATCTGATGAAACCAAGAAGAGCCATTTCAGAGTGAGTAAAAGGTATAGTAAAGATGGATGGAGACAATCTGAGAAGCAGCTGAGGAAGGTGTTCTGTGAGAGGTGGTGGACCTGGAGGAAAAGGAAGATAACCCTGCATGCTACAGATTTTTGTGCGTCTTTTTCAGACAGACTTGCTGTACTATGAAGTACCAACCTGCTCCACCACAGTTTCAGCCACAGACCACAACTCGGTAGCTTCCAGAAACTTTTGTTGCTCCACAGCCTGCTTCACTGCCTCTGCAGCATTTTTGACATCAAACAGGCCATAATCATCCAGCAGTGACTGTGGTAAACAGAATGTTTACACATTAAGAATCAAACGATAAAAAAAAAAAACAGATTGTCGAAGTCTTTTTTATTTTCTTCTTTTGTGGAAAATGCTTTAATTCAGTTTAGATTTTTTGTTTTTCCTACATTTTTTAACTTTTTTGAATTCAAATGGTCCAAATAATTACAAAGACAAATCCAGCCAAGGAAAAACTTCAATATCAGCAAAATAGCTGATGAACAAAAGACTGTAGCAGGGTCAACATGTTAGTTGTACCGTATTTTCCATACAATAAGGCGCACCGGATTATAAAGCACACCTTCAATGAATGGCGTATTTTTAAACTTTGTTCATATATAAGGCGCACCGCATTATAAGGCGCATAGGATAGACGCTACAGTCGAGGCTGGGGTTACTTTATGCATCCATTAGAAGGAGCTGCGCTAAAGGGAATGTCAACAAAACAGTCAGATAGGTCAGTCAAACTTTATTAATAGATTACAAACCAGCGTTCTGACAACTCCATTCACTCCCAAAATGAATAAACAGTCTTCTTTACTTGGCGCAGGTCATCTTGTTGCTTCCTCCACTTCCGCACCATGGATTCGTTAATGTTTAATTCTCTCACTGCTGCTCTATCCCCGTGTTCTACTGCGTGAATGATCACCTTGAGTTTAAACTGCTCACTCCCTGGCTGGCCACGGGCGGCGGCTCCTTGCCGGTGGCCCCGCTGCAGAGGAGCTACCCGCTCTCCGTCGTCACCTCCGCCGCGCTCCCGCTGGCGTTGCTCGGTCGCCACCGCCTCGCGCAGTCATATATCCCAGCATTAACCGCGTGCTTGAAGTTGGCGGCTGTTGACCGTAGTTGCGAGACCTGTCGTGGCTCAATATTGGTCTGTATATAAGGCGCTCCGAATTATAAGGCGCACTGTCAGCTTTTGAGAAAATTGGAGGTTTTTAGGTGCGCCTTATGGTGCGGAAAATACGGTATATCTGCTGTTTGGATGCTGTTCTCCTTTTGTGATTTTTTTAATTCCCATGCATCAGATCAAAGAGTGCGATTTTCCAGTTGTTGATGGGTGACTGGTAAAGACTGAGGTGTTCTCATTTTAGGTGCACAAAAACTCTTTTCAATTTTTTTCCCCCATTATTTGGCCTTGTATAAATATAACGATGCTAATGATCAAGCTTACAAACTCCACCTTGGAGATTTGTGAGTTTCTGTTCTCCTGCTAGAAAATTCTGGGCCACACTATGCACTGTGTGATTGCTCACCTTTTTCAGGAGTGCAATGAGAAAAAGCTGTGAAAATAGTTAAAGTTGCATACGGGGCAGGGCATTTCTAAGTAGATGCAACAAAGCAAGATGAGACGAACTAAATGTTGAAAAATGTCTGATCATTTAAGATTCAAAAACAGAGGTCAAAACAGGAACCCTTGGGCTACATGCAACTTTTTGTCATGCTGTTTCTGCCTGGTCAGTCTTTATTTACTCTGAGCAGCAGTGCCTCCATCCAAGCACATGCTGCATGAATGAGTACCACCATTTTGGCAGCTTGGTCCACTCTCAAAAATTGTTGCGTGTCCACAGACCAACAAAACTATGGTTTGAAAACTTAACAACATAGTGTAAACACACTACACCGTCAGTCCTTTTTCAACACTAGCAGAACTTGTGGTGAGACAACATGAGGAAGTCATTAAAAAAGCAGAAGTTCCATACAGCACAGTACATTTTTGGGCAGGAGAGACAAAGGCAAAACCCCAGCCTCAGCAAGCAGAGAACAGAGAAGGACTCCCCCCATTCTTAGTGAAGCTGAGTTTTCTCCTATTTTTGCCCTGCAAGCATCTGGTGTAAATGGGAGGCACAATCCTGGTAGTTTGGGCCACTCTCAAAAACACTTGTGTGAATGCAGACCAACTACACCACAGGTGTGAAACTGTTCTGTTCTGTTCACACATGCAAACTGAGTTTCCAGACTACCCAAGTGTGACTACACCTCCAGAATGCAGGGAGGTGATGGTGATCCAAGAAGGGAGAAGAAGGCCAAGCACACTTGGAGAAAGAGAGTGCATCTTGTGTAAAGTGATTTCTAGAAAAAAGCTTTTGGAGCCACAGGATATCACGTCCAGTTTGAAAAACAAGCCACACAAAATTCACAAGTTTCCTTTCAAACCTAGTCCTGCCTGCAAATTCAAAACAAATGTATTTTCACGACAACGTATTGCTTTGTTTTGCTTTGCTCTGTTATGTGTGTCGGGTTGTAAATAATATGACAGTCACAATTAATTGCATCCTTTTTTTGATTATAGTTTGAACATTTTCATACTTGCTTTTTCCTTGTGCATGTGCCTTACCGTAGAGTAGAGGTAAGGTCCCCATGTCATGACAGAGTCTGTGGATGAAGCATTTACAAGTCATCTGTCCACCTGTCAATCCGACTTTTGGATCTCTTATTTTTTCAACTTGAAGTAAGAATACAAGATAAAAAAGTTTGCTCTTTGCTGGCAATTTCCAAGCAAAGCAAATGCTCGACGTGCTCTTTTTCTAAATCATAATTTAAAATTCCCTATATTTCAACTCTTTCAACGACCCTAACGGCTGCATCTGCAACTCACACAGTAACTCTAAACAGCAACAGTGGTTTTTCCAGTGTATGTAACAAAAGCAAACAAGAAATTCTGTTTTGAAGAACCAAACAAGAAAATCATTTTTGAAGAGGTTAAAATTCAGAGAGCTGCCACAGGCTGTCAAGAGTTTTGTTGCTGAGAATTTTAGATTTTGGACTGCATTTGCAGAAAAACAAGTATATTGTATAGTTTGCTTGTTTGGACACACTGCGGTAAAAAGAGCAGCAAAGAAACATCACACAAAAAGTATGTAATTGTTTACAAGACTCATTCTTTGTTGTAACACTGCTCTTTTGCATTTAATTTTCCATCATTTGAGAACCTGGCAATGCACCGACCTTTGCAAGGATGAGCAAACATTTGCAAGCATTTGTGAGACGAGAGGCAAATGAGAAGAAGCAAGTGCCCAGAAAAAATGCCAAAAAAGGGCCCATGCAAAACAACTATTTTAGCTTTTTCTGTTGTAACCCTCCTGTTTTGTTCATCTGTCACCAACAGCAATGCAGTTCCCGAATTATTTTGACCCGGTCTATGTTTAACTATCCAAAAGTTGTCAGAAACCAAAGATATAAAAACAAGCATTGTATATGCGCGCGTGTCTGTGTGTATGTGTGTGTGTATGTGTGTGTGTGTGTGTGTGTGTGTGTGTGTGTGTGTGTGTGTGTGTGTGTGTGTGT
>JASSRZ010001083.1:0-11012 GCA_032164315.1 Malacoctenus gilli
AGACATTCAGTGCACTTTTCCCCATATTTCTTTTTCATGGCCATGATTATGTGTGATGTCCAAATCACTTCCTGATCTGGACCAGGTTTACCGCCACACGACCCCATGTTGCCTTTTTTTAATCCTAATCCACGAGACGTCTCTAGGGACCGTCAATAAATTTTTAGACAAACAACCGGAAAATTTACCCCCGAACAGCCAAACTTCTCAACACGACGTGCAGCTCAGTGTTGTCGATGTAAAGACCCTCTCACATCTGCTTAGAACAATCCGTTCGAGCTTTGTGGCACTGCCAAATCTACGCCCCCGTGATGTACTGCTCACAGCCAGGTACACGACTCCGTGCGAAGCCAATAGTGTCTCCTTCCTTGTTGTATTGACCTTAAACTCACTTAATTCAGGTTTCCGAAGCCTGAATTCTTAGGCCTTGTGACAGGTCACAATTGGACATCAAGATTGGTTTCAATTTTAATTTATTAGGGTTTCACAAGAAAATTCCGTGCGTCAGTCAGGAATTTGGGAAAGGAAAAAATGAGTTGAGAGATGAGTGCACCCCCCCCCCCCCCTAAAAGGGGCAGCCACCTCTTGTACTAAAAAATAGGATGAGCAAGAAAGGGTGGGAGAAAAGGAGTGAAAAACAGTCAAAGTGGGAAACAGGAGATGTGTGGTAAGGCAAACAGGAGGTTTCTGCAGGTGCAGGTGCCTCCCCAAGTGTGGGAGCAGAGGAGAAAACGAAGAAACTCTGGGAAAGAAGTCCATCAGAGAGGATGGGAAAGGAGTCTCAGGGTCGGGAGTCAGACAATAACAAAAAACAAAGTGAATAATATGTTGTGAGTACAATGGGTGAGCTCTACTAGCTGCAGCAGTTATGTGCTTATGTTCTCCAGGCCTGGAAAAGAAAAATGCTACTGCGGGCCTGTGAGAGTGATTATGATGAGTGAATAACTGAGTAAAATAATTTGCCACGACAAGAGACCCCCTGGTCTCGGTAAGAGATCACTCTGCCGAGGAACTCTACTCAAGGTCGAACAAGCTGGTCTAGGTCAAGCTTGTCTTTTGACACTTTCAGTCCCACGTCAGCGAGCCATTTCAGAAAGTCAAGGGTTACTTCAATTGCAGTGGTTTCAATATCAGACGCGATGAGAATGTGATCTACATACTGGAGGATCTTGACGTTGCAGTCTGCAACTTTAGGTTGAAATTGTTTCATGAGGTTGCGCATGGCATGGTTGAACAAAGGACTGTCAGCTAGTCCTTGGGGCAATCGAGCGTAGGTGTACTGCTGTCCTTCAAATGTGAACGCAAAAAGGGGCTGGGAGGCGTCTGTGATGGGAATGCAAAAGAACGTGTTTGACAGGTCGAGAACAGTGAACCTTATCGTGGTTTCTTCAATGTTACTCAGAAGGGTGTATGGGTTAGGTGTATCATAGTCTGAAAGTTCAAGAACTTTGTTTATAGGGCGAAGATCATATACGAAGTGATAGGTGTTTTTTCCTGGTTTCTTCACAGGATTCAGTGGTGTTCAGTGGGATTCCCACTCAGTGGGACTGACTGTTCACCTAATTGCCACAGTTCTGAAGGCAATGTCTCATGCATCTCTACTTCAGCTACCAACCCCTGTTTACCCACATAAATGGCAGTCGTTTTCACCCATGGTGGACCGTCTGCCGTCGATGAGTTGGTCACCCACTCCCAAGTACGATAGTATTCTGCAAATGCATCCTCGTTACCTTCACAAAGCATGTAGTTATATGTGCAATGATATGGGTCTGGTGGATCCTCATAGGCCCGGAGGTTTGAGATCCATGGTCGCCAGTCTTGGAGGAGCCCGCAGTGCAAATGGCCAAACAAAACACACCTACACCCCGTTGAGTATTTCAGATGAAGAAGTGCTGAAATCCCACCTACCTGATCCCGGGCGTGGTGCTAGCCCCTGGATCAAGGCATTTATTAAATATTTTGTACACTGCGATCCAGCTCTGGGGGATTTTCGTGAGTGTTTAACTGCGCACCTCACCACAACCAAACTGCACGAAATGAAACGGAGGCTGGAACAGCACCACTGCTAAATGAAACACCCTTGTCCAATGTGTGCGTGGAATTGTGGAGAGCCCTGTGGAAACGACACCCAATCCAAATTTACAGCACTAAACTCATCAGCGGGGAAATACGGGATGAGGAGACAGCTAGAGAATTTGTCAACCTTAGCAGACTAACATGGGAAGATGCGATGGGTGCGCCGCTCCCCACTACTGCCCTACTTCTCCACCGACACGCTGTAGCAAAAGGCCTGCCAGCATATGTTAGAGACAAACTAGAGCAAGTGGTAGGACTCGATGCAAAACCGTACGAGGAATGGCTGGCACATGTGGAACACCATTATTCCCGTTACCAAAAGGCCCGCAAGGCCCTCAATGCTGACCTACTGCACATGCAGTTGCAGGTGGCTAAAGCACAATTGAATGAAACTAACAAGAGACCAGATGCAACCAAGATTCAGGCAGTACAGGCCCCGAGCCCTCAAACAGCCTTTGCAGACGGAAGCTGTTTTTTGTGTGGAAGCCTCGATCATTGGGCAAGACAATGTCCCTTTTATGGTAAAAACAGGGGCAGGGGCATGAGTCGAGGCCGAGGGACACTTTCTTGATGTGGCAACAACCGTGGTCGACAGGGACAGAATCAACCACCTTATGTTCCCCAACAGGTGTGGTCCCAACAGCGTGGGTCATATTATCAACCTCAAGACCCCCAATACCAAACAAGCCCTCAACTAATGCCTCCATCACCTTCAGAACTACTGAAACCCCTAAATCCTTTCATGATGCCCCAATAGGGCAGCCGGGGTCCGATCACGGAGGAGTTTCCTGAGCCCACCATCATTATTGATCTCGAATTTATGAACGACACGGGGGCTCTGTACAGCACCTTAAATAACACAGATGTTAAACTCTCCTCCAAGTACACCAAGGTGGTCGGGTTCTCGGGAGAACCAGAACAGTGCTTTTTCACTACACCCACTGTGTGTAAGGCTTTGTATAAACAATTTCAACATGAATTTCTGTACTCACCAAACTGCCCAATAAATCTCTCTGCGCGGGACCTCATTGCCAACCTCGGGCTCGCTGTGGTGTGTCATAAACACTCCACCGATGTTATCTTTAAATCCTACTCGGCAGAAGTTTTCTTTTAAAAGAGGCTTTCTGCGCTTACCTTTTAGTTGGATCCTTACTGGAATTTCTGTTGACCCCTCTCACCCACTGCTCGACTGTTTGGTGCCTGCTCTGGTGTGTCTCCGAGTTCGCTTGATTTTCTCTAGGACCCTGATATCCAGGTCACGGCACCAAGTTGTTTGAATTTTCTGAGAGCAGGCGGCACCCTCTCGGGCCGCTGTGTCCGAACGGCCGGTTCTTTTATTACTGCCAGGTCCTGATGCAGGTTTTTAGGCGAGACACAAACGAGATTGAGGCTGATGTTCAAGTTGAACACAAGTGTGACAAATTTACTATTGATTAGCAAAAATATTACAAAAGTTAAAGCAAATGGAGTTTAAAAGCAGGATTCTGCACAAGAGTCTGACATGCTTTCCCCCGAGAGGTCGGCATGTAAGAGCCTCGTTTTTTCTTTGTCCAGATGTATTACACTATGCTGGTCAGGCCAGACAGGTCCCGCCTTCCCTCACAGATGTGTTGTCTGTATGTCCAGATAATGTAAGCAATGTAAATCCAAGTGTCAGCCATGCCAGTCGGTTCCTCAGGGTCGGTGTCCTCCCTGTGTGTTTTACTGCCGTTGAGACACACAGGAGAGACTAACTGAGTTAAAGGTCAAGTACTCTGTGTTGTTTTGTGAAGCATGTAATTTCTCTAACAGGCTGTTGAATTGAATTTCATGATTTGAAATTACACTGTACTTCCTACTCCCGCTTAGCTGCAGTGCAGATGTGTTTTTCTTAGCTCTCTCCATTTCGCTTGGACTTGCTTGGAAATTCTTTTCCATTCTTTTTGCTTCTTTTTTACCCCTGCTACATCACAAAATATTTTCTTTCTAACCATGATAGCTGTACCGGGGATTATCTCTGTAAAAGGCAACATTTTACAACATTTTTGCAAGACCTGAGAAGAAGAAAATTTTCTGTGGCATACAGGACAGCTCTCAGCTACCGTTACCTAATCATCAGCAGAATGCCTCTTTTTCCCATCTGTAAGGATTGCAGACGACTGGCTGAGAAGGTCAAGCAGCTTGAAATGAAAATAGCAAGACTGCTTGATATCCGTGAAGGGGAGGACTTTTTGACTCTGTTTGTCACACATGAGTGTGTGTGTGGAAGTGACTGGGTGGTTGAGAGAGAGACTGGGTGAGTGAAGATCTGATTGCAGGATTCGCAACAGCTGGATCCTGCTCCGAGCCACAGGATAAAGAGGGCTGAGGACCTGCAGAGGCTCGCCTTTCCTTCGACCCGGCAGTGTTGTCCAGTGTTTTCTCCAGAGTGTTTGCAGTGTTTCTCCAGAGTGTTTATCCAAGTGTGCTTTGGTCTGATAGGCCTGTTTGTGTTGCCTTTGTTTTTTTTCTAGTTTTGTCAGTTGAGCCTTTTGGGTTAGTTTTGTCCTCCTGCTCCTGTGCGTCCTCACTTCTTCAGAGGATTGTTTTTTGTTGGCTTTCAGTTATATCGTACTTTGTTCTTGGTCATTAAATACTTTATCGCAAAACCTGCCACTCTCTCTCTCTTTTTGATCCATTCAGCCAATTTTACCTGCTGTCTCGTCCTGAAACCCCTTTTGGCTCTTTCAGGACGTAACACTGTTGCAGTTACTATCCACGTAGCAGATGTGAGCAGACAAACGCAATAACCGATGAACAGGAGTGCAGCTCAGGCCGAACACCCCACGGGGGACCTGGCCGACACAATCCCATGGGTCGGTCCCGACATGACAGAGATATCTGCTGAAGTTCCAAAGCGGAGTGTCTCCCATGATGGCTCTTATTGGAACAGCATCGGAGCTAAACCTAAAGCATCGACCCCAGCTCGGACCTGGTCTGATGTTGTACGAGGAAAAGGAAAAACCAGCAAGAAAACAAGCAGGAGACTTCCTTGGCTCACCCTACCAGTTGAAATTCCTCTGCAGAACAGGTATGACCCCTTGGCTCTGAACGAAGGTTGTGTAGACGTGCACCATGTTGAACCCAGGGGGGCTACTCATACCCCATGCCGTAGCAACAAGTTCAATGGCAGGAATGGTACCAGAACACCCCAAACCAAAAATCAGGGGAGGAACCAGAAGTCTGACAGACTCCAGGACAAAGAGAAATGAGCCGGACACACGACTGATTGGAGACTCCATCTCCAGGCAAGTCAGAATGGGAAAGATCGAAAACCTGACAGCATCTGATGCATCGGTGAGTGAAATAACATTGATGGTGCCCTCAATCTTGTCAACACACCCGAATAGGGGCAAGGTGTGGCAAGATGGCGCCGGTGGGGCCCGATGGGGTCGGCTAGTGAAGCTGAAGCTCTGGCTGTCCCGCTCTTCGTTCACTTCCCAGACAGGATATGGGTCATTGTATCCAAACACTGTGTCTCGGCGCTTTCTCGACCCCATCGTTACCAGTTTGGTGCCCATCACTGGTTTTATGGAGTGTCTTCAGCCTTGCCGCCTCCGTCCACATGTGTATCAGCACAGGATGGATCAACGGCTCCCGAGGATGTTACCCTTGGCATCCCGACCCACTGGTTTGCAGTGCCCAGCACCCTCTCGGATTGGCTTGGTGAACGCCAGGTCTCTGGCCAACAAAAGTTTCATCCTGAGGGACATCTCCAGCTCCAGTGCCTTGGTTTTGGCACTGAGACTTGGATCAGTGCCAGTGAGTCCAGCAGTTCATATCAGGGCATAATGAAGGAAGCCAAAACGAAATACTTGCCTCATCTTACTGAATCTAATCGCCATAATCCTTGTGTTTTATTTAAAGCCATCTACTCAGTCTTTAACACCCCACAGCCTGTCAGCTTGGAGGCATCTTCTGAGACTTGTAGTAGCTTCATGCATTTCTTTATTGATAAGGTTGCTAGTGCTCGGACTATCATCACTGCTCCTACCTCTGATCCCTCTACCCAATGCCCGTGCCCTGCAGCTTTTTCTGAGTTTGAGCCAGTGTCTATCATTTTTAAAATATTTGATTGGCCATAGTGAGCCATCAGGTTCTCCCCATGATGCTCTACCCCCCAGGTTATTGAAAGCAAGTTTTCCTGCTATAGGGCAGTCAGTTCTGAACATTCTTAACAGGAGTCTCTCCTCTGGAGTTGTTCCATTGAGTTTTAAACACGCTGTTATCCAGTCCTTACTTAAAAAACCTGGCCTTGATGGCAGTGTGCTGGCTAACTTCAGGCCCATTTCTAAGCTGCCTTTTATTTCAAAAATCTTAGAAAAAAAATTGGTTTCATTCAACTCAAGTCTTTTTTAGATGAACATGGTGTGAACAAGTCTGGTTTTAAATCTTTGCACAGCACCGAGTCAGCTTTGTTAAAAGTGTTTAATGGCATCGTCTTGACATCCTCAACTAACTCTGGTGACAACGTTATTCTTGTTCTTTTAGATTTGACAGCAGCCTTTGATACTGTGGATAACCACGACCTTATCTCTTGGTTAAACCACCTTGTGGGCATTTGTGGTACTGCACTAGGCTGGTTCAAGTCTTATCTCTCACACAAAAGTGTGAGTGTGAGCCTTGGGAATCAAGACTCTTGCTCCTCACTTCTTCCGTAAGGGGCTCCACAGGGTTCCGTATTCGGACCCCTGTTTTTTCTTTGTATTTATTGCCTCTGGGATCCATCCTGAGAAGGCAGGGAATTTCCTTTAATTTTTATGCTGATGATTTTCAGCTATATATGCCTTTTAAATAAGAAAAATACCTTTTCCCTAGCACCGCTACTTACTTGTCTTAAAGAAGTTAAAGCCTGGTTAGCCATTAACTTTTAAACCTAAATGAAACATAAACTAAAGTAATGGTGTTTGGTCCCAGTAAGCTAAGTGAAGCTCCCCCTATGGACTTGAGCCCTTTCACTGATTTTTTTTTTTTTTTAAAGCCTGTGGTGTCAAACTTGGGTTTTAAAATGGACAGTGATTTTAGATTGGATTGGCAAAACAGCTCTGTCGTAAAGTCAGGTTTTATCATATCAGACAGCTGGCGAAGGTCAAACCTTTTCTTGCATGACAGCACTTCGAAACAGTAATCGATGCATTTGTTACATCTCAGCTGGATTACTGCAATGCACTTTACCTTGGGATAAGCCAGTTCTCCCTCACACATCTCCAATTGGTGCAGAATGCAGCCGCCCGCCTTTTAACTGGAACATGTAAGAGGGAGCACATAACTCCCATCCTGGCCTCCCTCCACTGGCTGCTGGTCTATTTTAGAGTCCATTTTAAGATTCTTTTATTTGTTTTTAAATCTTTGAATGGTTTGGTCCCTCCTTACCTCTCTGCGCTTCTCCATCCCTACACTCCTGCTCGGTGCCTCAGGTCAGCTGAAAGCTGTTTTATCTGTTGGTTTTACTTGTTGTAAATTTATTTCTAGTTCTTTTAAATTGTTCTTTTGTTTTAAAATGTCTTAAATATTTGGGTGCTGTGTGCAGCACTTTGTATCAACTGTGGTTGTGTGAAAGGGCTCTACAAATAAAGTTGAGTTAAGTTAAATAACATGAACATTGTATTCATGTGGGCTCCTTCAGTGTATTGCGGAAGAAGTCAGGTTATGTGGCTCTGACCAAAGCTTTTTCCCTGCTACTGGATGAACTCACTGATTGCCAATCACACAGTTTTCATCTCGGGGCCGATTCCAACTCTGGATAAGGGAGCTGAAAGCTTCTCTCGCGTCTTGGCTCTGAACTCATGGCTTCAGCCTGTGCTTCAAGGGTGATCAACTTCATCAACAACTTAGACATCTTTTGGAACTATAAAGTTCCAAATCAGACAGGGTCCATCCAAACATCACTGGATCCAGACTGCTCAAACCCAACCTTTGTCACGCTATTGGAATATCTCAGTGGAACAGGAGAACTGTGATAAGCACCAAGGACAATGGTGTGAGGGAAGAGGCTGTTCTGTCCCCCAAATCTCATGACACTTTGCTCCAGATCACACAAGGCATGAAAAGGTTGTCCCCATCACAGCCAAGAGCCCAGTCACCTGCAACCACCTACACCGTGTCCACCCAAGCAGGAGTGCTGAAAGCAGTCTGTTAGGTGACATACTAAACAACAAAGATCACTGACTCTGAGGATTCTCGGTGCTGAGACAGGCCCCATGCTGCCTTCAACATATCGGTTATCATAATCAGCCGGTGGCATGGTCCAAAGAATGTCATCAAGAACAAACACACAACCACTCTATCGAACTTGATAATAGTCCCGCCTCAGCCACAGCGTGACTCTAAGAATGTCAACTGTACATTACATCTTGTTCTCCGAAACGTTCAGTCTCTATCAGGAAAGTCATTTTTAATCAATGGTCATTGAGAAAAAACTTGATTTTCTGTGCCTTTGTGAAACTTGGTAGCACATACACACTCTTCACTGAGGCATTTAGCGAAGCACCCACTTAAATTCAGATAAATTCAGCTCTAAAGTTCAATATATTATTTATGCTGTGGCATCAATCAAGGCTAAGGCTGTCTGTGGAAGGAGGCTACCTCAATGGCGAAATGTGCCTCTGGTTAAACCTCGGAAAAAAGAATGCAGACAGGCGGAACGTAGATAAAGGAAAAGTAAACTACAGATTTAACAGACATCGTCAAACATCTTTGAGCCACGACATGCAGTCTTGACATTCTGGCTGCCACTTTCTTGAAAAATGTTTTTAACTGTGTGACACCAGATCTACTGCAGATTGTCAACAGCTCTCTTCAGACAGGTGTTTTCCCAAAGGCCCTAAAGACAGCAGTAATCAAACCTCTCCTGAAAAAAAAGTAACCTGGACGCCCTCTCAATCAACAACTATAGGCCTATATTAAACTTGCCTTTTTTAGGTAAGATAATTGAAAAGGCAGTTTTTATGCAACTTAATGCATACATGATGCAAAACGAATACTTCAGTCTTTTTCAGTCTGGATTTAGATCAAATACCAGCTCTGAAACTGCACTTGTTAAAGTGCTTAATGACATCTATGTCTGTAGTGATGCACAAAAGGTTTCAGTTTTAGTGCTGTTGGATCTTAATGCTACTTATGATACACTCGACCATAACTTATTACATGATGGACGAAAACATTGGCCTGGAATCTCAAACACTGCACTAGACTGGTTCAAATCGTATTAACAAGACAGGGACTATATTGTGTCACTGTCATGATCTGTGAGGGAGCTCTGCTTCCTGATTGGTGCCACCAGTTACTCTGCTCACCCTCTTTCTGCTGCTATTTAAGCCTCCTCTTCTCATCCTCCAGTGCCAGATTGTCTGAGTCTCCGTGGCAGCAATCCAGCACTCGCTTTTCAAGCCTAGCCCTTGGACCCCAGTTTTTATTTTTGCCTGCCCGGCCGTGACCATTGCCTGTCTTGGACCCGGATCTTTTGCCTTACCCCCCTGGATACCTGCCCTGGACTCCTGCCCGCCCTGTCGTGACCATTGCCTGTCTTGGACCCTGATCTTTTGCCTTACCCCCCTGGATACCTGCCTTGGACTCCTGCCTGCCTGGCTGTGACCTGTTGCCCACCTTGGACCTTGACCCTTTTGCCTTATCCCCCTGGATTCCTGCCCTTGTCTTCTGCCTGCCCAGCCGTTGGCCTCACCTTGTTTTTTTACATCACCGTAAAGCTACACCCCATTCTTTTCCTCCCCGTCAAATAAACCTCCTCATTGTCACCTGTGCTGGTTTGGTTTTCTTCTTTGAGTCCAAGTTTCCTGCCCCTTACAGAACAATCTAGCCAACGATGGACTCAACACCAGACCAGGTCTGGCGTGGCAGAGTGGAGTCTTCCATAACAAAGTTGGAGGTTGCTGTTCAAGAAATGATGTCCTGTCTTCATGGCATGTCTAACCCATTTGTTGCTGCTCAACAGACTTCATCAGTTCCCAGTGGACCCCTTAAGCCCCTCTGTGAGCCAAGGTTGACCCTACCAGAACAGTTCAATGGTGAGCCATCCCTGTGCAGACCTTTTCTGGTTCAGTGTGGGATCCACTTTGAGTTACAACCATCATCCTTTCCCACAGAAAGAGCTAAGGTGGCACATGTTGTTTCACTCCTTGCTGGAAAAGCTAAAAGGTGGGGAACAGCAGAGTGGCTAAAGGACTCCTTGATTTGTTATTCATTCAAAGATTTTTCCAGGGAACTGATACGTGTTTTTTACCCAGTTCTGCCCAAAAGGTAGGCAGCTCGAGGTTTGTCAATCAAACAAGACCACAGGTGGGTAACGGAGTACATTACTGATTTTCACACCCTAGCCACAGAGAGCAAGTGGAATGTTGACGCTTTATGTGATGCTTTCTACCAGGGACTATACGAGGAGATTAAGGATGAGGTTGCTACTCGTGATCCCCCAAGGACTCTGGAGGAATTGGAGAATTTGGCCACTTGTATTGACCGTTGTCTTCAGGAGAGAAGTAAAGAAAAGGGGGTTTCCACCCGTAGGTCTTTCCCGTCAAGGGTCAGGCCCCAACCCTTAACAGCTCCTCTATCCCCCTTACCCTCTGCTTCCTTGGACTCCGGGGAACCCATGCAACTTGGCCAAACCAAATTGATGCCACAGGAACATCTACGGCGATTGCAGAACCACCTTTGCTTCGACAGTGGAGGTGAGACGCATGTTGTGGCAAAGTGCCCGTTAAAACCCAAGGCTCAGTAGAGGATCAGAGGTCTCTGCTGAGTCGGATACTTGGGCCCAATTCCAATTCTCCCCCTTAACCCTCAAGCTCAACCCTCAAGCTTAACCCTCAAAACCAAGTGTTAAGAGCTATTGTGTGACTTAGAAATGGGACACCCCTTAGTTGCAGATTGCGTCTTCAGACTGTTGGGGGCAGCATTATGCC
>JASSRZ010001084.1:0-7500 GCA_032164315.1 Malacoctenus gilli
CAACTTCCTTCTATCTTTTCGGTGGCTAAAGTGTCTGCGCTACGCGTACGGTCAGAGTCAGTCATGGTCAGCTCCCAATGAGCACTCATTTCATTGGGGGAATATGATTTGCCTTTCGTGTGCTTTTGTGTTTTCGTGTGTGTGTGTGTGTGCGTGTGTGTGTGTGTAGTGTGTGTGTGTGTGTGTGTGTGTGTGTGTGTGTGTGTGTGTGTGTGTGTGTGTGTGTGTGTGTGTGTTGGGGGGCAGTGACACAATTATTTTCCATGGGAAACAACTGAGTTTTTATTTAGACCCATTTGAAACATCCTTAATTGTGCTAGTGAGCTTCTGAAAACCTTTACCAAAATGAATACAAACATAGCGAACAGAATACATCGTTGCCTTCAAATCTGGTGTAACATTCTTTGTCCAAATGTGAGTTTTTGTGTTTTGTGTAGTGTGTCTACAGTTAGGTTAGTCAGTTTAATTATTCCCAGGTTATTGAAGTTTGCAAAAGGCTGGAGAATGTCCATCAAGTTTTATAAGACAGAAACAAGGGTTAGTGAACTCCTGAACATACAATCCAAACTGCCTTTGTTTGTATTTATCAGGGAGTAGGACATTTTTCATTCAATTATCATGTTCATCTGGAATTTTTATTCCTTTAGAACTGTTTCAGGATTGTCTGCATTGAAGTCCAGGAAGCCATGTAACTGCACCAGATGCAAGTGCCTCAAACTGTGAGTAGCCTGTCAGACCCTCACTGTGAGTGACAGACTAATTGTGATTACTAAAATGTTGTGTGATTAAAAAATATTCTAAAACCAAAGGAATTGTGTATTTCTTTTTCAGGGACCTTGAATATTTAATGAGATTTGTGTTTATGGCCAAGTTTGTTGTGTATTTTAAATTTTACTTCAAAGAGACATAAATTATTGGGGAGCTTGACTGAGTGGGGGTATGTCATCTCTCTGGGAGGGGTAAGTTCTGTACTTGCAGCATGTGGTTTTGGTGTCAGAACTTCATCACACATAAAACGTGTCTTATGTCCAAGGGGGGCATAATGGATGAAGAATATCCACTTTTGATGTAAACCCGGGATGCTGGCAGAGTTTGGCCCCACCCACAGTGGAAGCTCCAGGGTACCACTTACTTTTCAGGAATCCCACAGATCTCATTACAGGAGATTCAAGTTCATTGCTTTTTGCATGGTTAGGGAAATAACCATGAAAGGGAATGGACATGAGTAGGAGCTATGATGATTTGATCCAAAAAAGAAAACTTTTGAAATATGACCTTCAAACTGAATGATGTCATTTTACAATTTGTGAACTCACCTTTTCTACGAGTTGACGTAGAAATATAACTTTCTCAAACACTGCCTACTCAAACTTTGGTTTGGTGGCACAGGCCTTTCAGTGATATCTGAAGATAACACCAAAACTACCAGCGAGGCTGCTTTCTACCATGAAGCTTTCTGCTTGTCGTCCAGCCTTCCAGAGGGCCTTGTGTTAAACCGGCGGTTTTCAAAGTGTGAGGCGCGCCTCCCCTAGGGGGCGCCAGAGCACTTTAGGGGAGGCGCAGTGCGAGGGAAAAAATAAACCTCAGAATCTCAGATGTAACTTTGTTTGAGGAAACGGTTGAAAAATAAGTTTGGGGTTGTTCTTATCATTATAAAAATGAAAAAAGGGCGTATTTGCCATACAAAGGCCCTGATAAAATAATTAAAATGGGAGGAAATGTTTTAAAATGTTCATGTGTTAAATTTCATTCGGATAAAGTGTCATTCTAAAAGATGAGATGGTTTTCTAAAATAAAAGCAATTAGAAGGTGATTTGTAGTGGCATTTGTTTGTGTGTGGGTTGATTAGGGGGGGGGGGGCAGCAGGCATTGTGCTCCTTGGAGGGGGGCTCACCCTTTCATACTATGAAAACCCCTGTGTCAAACAAACGGTTGAGACTCCAAGCTAAATCCATCTTTTCACAGAAGCATGTGCTATTGACCTTTTGAGCAGGTTGTCTATCTAAAACTATTGGATGCCAGTGGGTCTATTCTGACTAAATAAAGATTAAAAATATAATTTAATAATCTATATTTCCCTCTTACTGACACCTGGCTTGAATTTCCCCTAATCAGGCACATTAAAAAGCCAACAATTTAAATCAAATTAAATTGAAGCCATGCAAAGACTATAAATTATAGCAATAGTTGTAAATTAATTTTTTGGGGATATGGTTGTATACCTTTCCTGATTTGAAATAATTTTTGCCATAATGTTTCTCCCTCATATCTCCTCTGATATCCCACTGAAACTCACACAAACAAACTATTTAATGCCACACACAACTGCATGAAGCGCGCATTCATAGGTGTTTGTCTGTGTTCTGTCTTTCAGCTACTGTGATTGTTTCGCCAGTGGGTTGATGTGCAGAAACTGCAATTGCTCGAACTGTCACAACAATGAAGAGCATGATCTGCAGCGATGTAAAGCCATGAAGGTTTACTCATGCTTTCAATAAGTTGGCGTCAGTCACTCTTTTAATGCATGTGTTTTCTGAAAGCCTTCACACTCTCACAGTAAGAACAAACCACAATGCAGCAGCTCAGTCTTTCATCTTTCCCATCAATAATCTCTGATTAGAAGCCTCCAAACTTGCCTACAAAGTTCAAGCAAGCAGCTGATAGTGACCAACTGGTGTATTAGTTCCATGTGTGTAATCAGCTCAGTGATAATCTTTTGTTGGAGTACACTGTCGCTTTATTTTTCTAACATCCCTGATAATTGAACATGAGATGCCATTTGATAGTCATGTACTTTTCAGTGAGCAGTCCTACAGTTTAATCTCACATTGACACCATCTGAATACACTGGGCTACACAATCCTGAAATCAACCATGAATTAGTTTGTACAAAAACAACATAAGATGTGGAACTTCTATCACCGACAGTGATTTAGGGTTTTTTAAGCTGACAAAGCAAAGGAGCATCATCTAAGTTTATGGGCTACGACATGGACTCTGTCAAGAGTGGAGAGGTGAGTAGTGTTCAGACAGTAAGGTATCAAAGGATTGCAAAAAGAGGGCAACAGTTTTTTAATGGATGCACTCATTCGGAGTGTGTCAGAGTCCTGATGCTGAGGTCGGGCCATGTTGGAAGCTCTCTCTGCCACAGAGAGGCCGTTGCATTCTGCTCATTCTGAAGTCTATCCAGGGCTCTGCTGGTTGCAACCTCTATGGATATGTGGAATAATTGTGGTTGTGTTGTGTCATGAAGTGCTCTTGCCTCACTGCAAGAGTGCCCAGGGATAAAACCCAAGTGAGGACTCTCTGTACTGGGTTTGCATGTTCCTATTGTGCATGTTTTGATTCTCTCTGGGTACTCTGCCTTCCTCCCACTGTCCAAAAACATGCATGAGTTGGATTGGCAACTCTTATCTCTACCTGGTGAAGGTGTGTATGTGGTTTCCGGTCTTTATGTTGGCCTGCAATGGACTAGCGACCTGTCCAGGGTGTCCCTTGTCTTCCCCCGCTTCCCAGCCGGCTGGGATTGGCTTTTACACCTCGTAACTGGAAAACAAACAGCGTAGACAATAGATGGATCGTGTTATGACCTGTATGAATACGGGACTCTGAAGGGGTAAAAAGCTGAATCACCTGAAAGAGTCCCCTTTATTTGGAGGCACTGCTCACCGCTCCACTCCATCAGTCCAGGTGATGGAGATAATTATTTTTAAGTGAGCCCCCAAAGTATTTTGGGATATGTTGTGAGTGGCTGAAAGTTATCAGATCCATTTTTAGGGTTAGTTTGATTAGATTAGACAGAACTTAATCACTTAGGAGGAGTTCTTCAGGAAAGTCAGGGTTCCATCAGCACTGGCTTGAAGAACACACCGAATCAGAAGTAAGTAGTAAAAACTAGGGCTGGGCAAGTTAATGCATTATTTTTAGGTTAACCTGTAACAAACGTCAATGATAATTATTTTATCGCCATTAGGGAATATCGTTCACATGGTTTTATTTTGTGAACTTCTCTTGCTGGCGGCTGCGGAGCTGTAAGAAAAAGATAATGTGGAAGTAAATATAACAAGAATAAGGGAAACGCTACAAAACCTTTACACGGTCATTTTTATTTTCATTATAATATTATTTTCATTGATCTGAGCAAACCGTTCAACGAAGCAGAGAGTGGAGTGAGGCTTCTGCAGATGCAACGTGTGGGAGAAGTATAGATAAACAAAAGCAAGAGAAGCAGCTAAAGTATTTCTGATTCTAATAAACGCCACGTGGATAGCTGCAGACCACCACTCTCGTCCTCTGTAAGTGAAGTCCCAGCAGTGAAGTGTTTTGTGCTTCACCCTTTCTTTTCTTTCTCCCTGATAAAAGAGAAATATTTCTGCTGTTACTTCAGGAATTGTCTGTTTCAGTGTTATAACTGTGGCTCTGGATTTTGTATGTAGATTGTGTGTTTTTTTTCTGTAATGATCAGGAAAACTTAAATGCCCTGGAAGTCGCTTGCATTTTTGTATTTACATTTTTTTAGATTTTTACTGAATATGTTATTTACCTGTTGCTGTTTAACAAGTGCTAATTTTATTAGTGTTTGCACAACAAATGTTTTGATGCCCTTGTTCATATGGGTGAATATTCCAATGAAAATGCACTATACCCTACTTTTGGGTTCATTATTGGATTTCCCATATACAATGCAGTTAACTGGGATCATTCAGGGAAATCGTGCAATTAACTTTAACAAAAAATTTAATCATTACCGAGCCCAAGTAAAAATATTTACAAAAAAACAGATATAAAAAATCCCAATAGGTGCTACAGAAACTGAATGGATGGATAAATTAGCAAAAAATAAAGGCTATTCTTGGAAATAGCCTGACATAGAGGTCATCGGCTACTGCTCCTTATAATCCTCTGTCCTAAATGTTACTCCTCATCTCCCTGAGTGAGGAGTTGTGCACTTTCCTTTATAATGATTGTCTAAAAATGTTTAGTTACTAAAATTCACATGTTTATATGTGACTGCATCCTGGCATACATTCTTACTGCTGGTATGTTTGCTGTACAGGTATTCATATAATCCATGGTTTCTTGGTGCTATTGTCATTTTGAAGTCATGTGCAGGCCGTGACCCTGGCGCATTCAGGCCGAAGTCCGCTAATGGGAAGTCAGGATGGACCAAAGGTTGCAACTGCAAACACACAGGCTGCCTGAAGAATTACTGCAAGTGCTACAAGGTTTGTCTGTTCAGCATCACATGTATGTCAAGACAGTGTTTTTTTCATGTTCCGACATAGCTCTTTCAAGGAACATTTTCTGCCTCATGTCATACATGCACCATGCCCTCTCAATTTAGCTGATGATCACTAAAGAACAAATCAGAGGAAGTGGAAGTTCAAGGAATCAAAATAAAGCAAAGGAATCGAGTACATTAGGGGTAATTCATTATCAGTTATCAATGCTGAACACATGGAATCGTGCTTTAGATCTACCAGCTTTCTGGCAGATTTTTTTCATAGGGGATTGTTTTGGTAGGCAGATTTCCCTAATGAGTAAAAACTCGTCGGTGCTGTAATGATGTGCGATTCTACCTGGAGACAAAGTTGACTTCATTTCTGATTGGCTACTACCTAATTTGGAAAACTGGTACATGCATGATAGCTGTTGCTGGCAGTATTTGTTTGCTAACGAGAGAGCATGATCTGTTTGCACCATGGGCTTTTAGGACAGTGAATTACGTTTGTCAGATAAGACAGCATTATACAAAATAAATAAACTTGTGGGGAAAAATCCATTGA
Source organism: Malacoctenus gilli (assembly GCA_032164315.1). Classification (NCBI taxonomy): domain Eukaryota; kingdom Metazoa; phylum Chordata; class Actinopteri; order Blenniiformes; family Labrisomidae; genus Malacoctenus; species Malacoctenus gilli. The sequence goes on from JASSRZ010001084.1 coordinate 5,787, forward strand.
AAAATCCCCACTTAAATTCCAACATGTTCAGGAAGCAGTCTTCGGTAAAATGTGCCTGGGGTGAAAATTGTGTGGCACTTTCCCTTAAATGAACTTCAGCCACTCTTCTCTGATTCTTTCGTCCTACGCCGTGGGAACTCGCATCCATTTTTGAGCACCCTCGGAAATAATAGCTCACATTTTTTGAAGCCATCCTCTTCTCAACTGCAGCAGACAGGCATACTTGCGGACTTGCCTGAGAGCCGGTGTATCAGCTTGGGGGCGGAGCAGAGGAAGGAAGGAGAGGGGGGTGGGCCGTTTGCTTGATAGTGTGCTCTCATTGGAGAATATATACAGTACATGACGTAGAAAGATAACCTACGTGGAAAGATAACCTGCTTTCTGATTAAAACGTTTCTGAACAAAGACAGAAAGCTGACAGACTATGGACACGGAGTTTGATACTCACTTTTGACATTCGCATGACCTCGTCTGAGCACAACAGATTATATTGTGTCCCCAAAACCCCAGAAAAGTGAAAATGTATGTCATGGCACCTTTAAACCATTAATGAAACTTTTGAGTTGATTTGGTGCATGTGTGTTAGCTGTTCCAGTTACTTGCACAGAGATGGCAGTGTATTCATGGACTTTTACATACCTACACAGAGACACAGTGGGAAAGTTTTGGGACTTATCCACTTTGTGGGCCGGTTTCAAAAATTTCTTTCTGAAACCTCGGGCTCCATGTGCACTGCCCGATTCTGTACACATTGTGCAAGGTAGGATCATTGTTTGGACATTGTAACTATTCAATTCAACAGTTGAACATGGAGCTGGGTGTGTTTTTTTAAATTTCATGTGGATGAGACAGGTGAAGTTTTACATTTTTAGAGTTCACGTGTCTACACGCAATTAAAAAGGGAATATAAAGTCAGAGACATAGGGTATCACTGACTGACAGTTACTTCCCATTGCAAACCTTGTTTCCAGAAACAGAAGGAATTTGAAACTGTTGACTTTGTGGCGATTGCAGAGCTGATCCAAGGCCTGAACAGGAGTTGTTATTGTAGTCTGTCTTACGGAATTGAAGTTTTTAGTGTTGGTCCTTTGTGGTGGTGTATGTTTTTCATAGCTAATTCAGTCAGTTTGGTTTGATGCTGTTAAAACTGTGAGTGTGCATGATGCCTTATGGCCTCTGTTCTCATATCCTGCGTTCAATGACAAGTCAAAAGTCTCTTGTTGATGTAGTGAGGCGAACCTCACGGTTGAAATCCACGAAAAATGTAATAATAAGAAAACAAAAATGTCTAACATCTTTTTCCAACTGTGATTTGTCAATAACAACTCTTCTAAAGGTCAGGAAGTTGGAAACTTAAAATGTACATGTGGCTTTTACTTGATGTCCAAGTTTACTTTCCTTAGTGTTTGTAAGGCTACAACTTTCCACAATTTATTTGGGTAAACACTCGGTCGTTTCATGTGCCTGTCTTGTGCCTTGGTTTATGGACTTTTCTTTTGTTTGTTTGCTTTGGATTTTTGACTTTTAGTTGATGATTTTTGGATTTTTTGTTATTAGATTTCATCCCTCATGAGTACTTTTAGTTGTTTGGAACTTACATTTGAAAAAAAAAAAAAGGCCTTAGTCAACGACTCAAGGCTCAGCCTCCTTCTGCTTGGATTGAAATGAAAGCTTAAAACAGTAAGTTTCCTTTTCTTATCTTTCTTTAGGAGTT
>JASSRZ010001085.1:0-11008 GCA_032164315.1 Malacoctenus gilli
TGCTGATTTCTTGCTGCTTCTCCCCCGAGTTCTCCCCCCCCACCCCCCACCACCCCAAATCTGACAGAAAAACGTATTTACTGTCAAACGTATCTGCGAGATGGAACAGCCATGTAGCTTTGTTGCGTTCGCCCCGCGGATTCCGCCGCCGCAGCGCAAAACCGAAACCCGTGCTTGTTTGAGCTGAATGTAAATCACAGGTGCAGGCAGGTGCAGCCCTCCGCTCAGGCATCCCCCCCCCACCTGTCTGATGCCTCAGATCTGTCTCATGTTTGAACTCTGAGCAACTGGGAGGCAAAAAAAAAAAAAAAAAGCCAACAGCGATGGTGCCGAGTGTTTGGTTAAGCTCCCATACCTTCAGACTTTGTTGTTCTGGACCCACCGCTATAAATAGAAGTGCCTGTCAGGGGCTCAGCTGTCCTGTGTGATACAGTAATGCCGGTGCTGTTCTTTAAAGGTAAACCATTGGTCAGTCACAATGTAGCATGACCAATATTTGAGGTTCGCTTTGGTCAGTCGGTTGTTGAATATTCTAACACAGGTTTCATTCAATCCATACAAATTTATAGCTTGAATACTTTTATATTGACTTTTTTTGATCTCTGGAATCTATTCCTTAACTAGAATTAAACTCAAAGGCCCAATTCCAATTCTCTTCTATCATCCCCATCCTTAACCCCTCAACCATTATCCTCAACCTTAACCCTGAATCTTAACCCTCAAAACCAAGTGTAAACGGCGAGAAACAGGACACTCCTTAAATGCAGATACTTCCCCAGTCTGTCGGCAGCATTACGAAAAATCGGCATTGAGTCTGTCAAGTCAGAAGAGCAGAAGCCGTAGCAACAGCAGCAACAGTCCTGCTGCAGGCTGCTATCGACAAAAGATTGTAAAATAAAAATCAGTTACGCAACAGCGAGGTAACTAATCCATGACATGGGCTTAAACTAAGATAATACTATGTTTTTTGTCAAATTTATATCTCTATTAACAAAGAAAATACATTTGTAGCTCGCATTTTCATTTTAACTGTAAATAACGCAATGCATTCTGGGCAACCCTTCCTTTAAGGTAGGTACCCAACACTCCTCGGCCGTTTCGCTCCTTAAACTCGCTCCTCAACTTCACTCCCTAAGAATTGGGACAGCACTTGCACCTCACGGGAGCGTGCGTTTCGAGGAACGAGGGTTAAGGTGGAGGATTGAGGAAGGAATTGGAACGCACCCCAAGTCGTGTCAGTTTCCTAGAACAAAACAGTTGTGGGGTACTTCACAAGACAGTGGCAAGCGGCCGCGTTAATTTGCGCGGCGAGCTCCGACAGTAAAACTTTGGGAACAGAAGCACATCAAAGAACACCAAACAGCCACCGTTTCCGTCGGTCTGTTTGTATTTGCACTTGAATGAGATGGAAAAGTTCCGGAGACTGAAAGATAAAAAAAACTTTTGTCATAAAAAGGTGGATGGGAACAGATTTTTTTTTCTTCCTCTTCCTGTAGGCTTTTGATGTTGCAGCTCCACTGATGGCTGCGAAAGTATCCGCAAATTGTTCCCACTCACAGCCACATGCTTCTATTCAATTAGAAAGACCCCCCCACCCCCCCACCCCACCCTTCCATAAAAGGGATAAAAGAAAGCGGAACAAAAAAAAGGAGGAGTGGGTGTCAGACAGGAAGCGGCGCTCCATATTACCCCACTCGGTTGGCTTCACAAGCGATCATCACATCCAGCTCGACGCGGAGTTTTTGGAGAGTCAAGCCCATTTGCGGATCAAACAAAACAATCTTTCTGAAGTGGATGCTCGCAGTGAAACATTACAGAGCAGGAGTGCATCAACACAGATATTAAAAAAAAAAAAAACAGCAATTCCTGGAAAAACAAAACCCCAAACCCCTTTCCTTGATTATTCCTCCCTCCCATTTACTGACTGTATTAACACGGAGAGGTGGCTCGTCGACAGTGATGTCAACAGAGTTGTTTTTGACGTTGCTTTTGTTCAAGTGTTTCATGACCAGTGCTGATGTCTCAAATGTAATGATGGGGAATATCAGACACGTAGTTTAGCAACGATTAGGTGGAAATGGCCACAAACAAACGATGGTACAGGTCGGTTTGGAAGAACGTCAAGTTACCATGACAACTGTGGAGGAAGACACGGGGCGTGGCAAGAGATAGGCGGGACAATAGAAGTACACGAGAGAGTAGAGTCATTTCGAAATGAGCGTTTGACACACAAGACGCGGCGATCCTTGTTCACCGACTCGTCCCTGCGGCAGCCAGCTCGCTGGCCCCACTGCGGAGCAAACTAAAGAGGCCAAACAGGAAATGGATGATACCAAGTCTCAAGCCCGTGGGGGGGCCCCCAGCCCCACACACAACAAAAAGGTCTCACTCACCACCTCACAGTTTGTGGCAACATTCACCTCACAGTTCAACCATAACTCGAGGTTCCGTGGTTGAAGTGGCGTGAATCAGTGTGAAACAGGTGAAGCTTGGGTGCACATAACTCAAAGCGCTGATTCACTTTGGGGACTGACTGATGTCAACTCAATCCAGTGAAAATAGTCGAGTTCAACACCAGTTGTAGCGAGGTCTTTCTCATGGCACGTCGAGCAGCCAACGACCCACGGAGCGATGGTGTCGCATCTTGATGATGTCACATCCCTCCTGGGCCCTCCATCCCGTTTTCTCATTGGTACGGGCGTCTTCAGACCGTTTGCCCACCTCAGTTTCAAGTAGCTACTTTAAAGTTGTATTAAGACAAAATGAACACCTTAAATTTAGCTCAATGTTTCATTTCCAACTCATCACTTTTACTCGAATCTTTTTTTAATCGAGAAGTAAAATTTCCTCCCCCGATGACCAGTCACTGTGCATAAGCTCCGTTATGTTCGAGTCACCCTGCAAGAAAGGAAATGAAAGTCTTAAATGGTCTTAAATGAAAGTCCCGGTTTCTGTTTGTTTGGAAATCGATTCCATTTGGACGGATCGTGGATGCATTTCTGGAAGAATATCCGAGTACGAAAGACGAGGACGGCGGATCCCTTCAAATTCACGCTGACCTGTCAGAATAAAAGCCAGATATTTTAACTGACAGCCTTAGCTCACATTTCAGCCGCCGCCGTGCCTATTAGCATTTCAATGAGGCCACTGGATCCACTGCTGCCGTTCCAGATATGCCGATGACCTCCGACCCTTCCTCGGGGGGGTAAAGGAAGAAGAAGAAAAAAAAAAGGGCGGGCTGATAAAGAGAGAAGGCCGAATTACCCTCCATTAATTCATCATCGGACACATTTTGAGCCACCGGATCCTTTCCTTCAATCGGCGATGAAAGCCGTCAGCCGGGTGGCAATTCCTATCGAACTTTTCAGACTTTGTCTGGCGGGGGTTGGGGTGAGGGGGTGAGGGTGTGGGGGGTGGGGAGTGGGGTTGGGGGGGGGTTCAGAACGTTTTCAAATGTGACCGGCGAAGATAAAACGCCTCCCTCGTTCGTCTTGGGCCGATAAGAGCCTTCCCACCGAAGCATATTTCTCCTCTCGCCGCCTCCTTTTGCTTCCCCTCCCTTCGCCTCCGATCCACCGACCTCCTGCCATCTCTTATCTACCTGAACTGAACGCCTCCCCTCTCCCTCCACACACACACATTTACATACCCCCCCCCCCCACACACACACTCTTTTTCTCCTCGCGTGCGTGTCCTCGCCATTCCTTCCGCATATGTCGGCACTTCCCCCTCGACCGCGGCACGCGAGAGGGGCCACAAGGGTGCCGCGTTTGGCTCATAGATTCGTTCCCCCACCCCCCACCCCCACCCCCGCCACCAGCGTTTTCTTGCCCCCTCGGCGTGTTCGACAGAAGCCGTTCTGGCAGCGTTCTTCCTCCTCCACCCCGTCCCACTCTTCCTCCGCCCCCCCCCATATTCTCGCCCCAACTTCCCCCCCCCCTTCTCCTCTTCTAACCTCTGTTTTTTCTTCTTTTTTTTGTATTTATCCCCTGGAGGGAAACAAAGGACAAGACAATTAAAATAAGCCTCCCTTCGCGCTCCTGTTCATGTCCCCATCTTCCCCTTTTTACTGTATTTTTTCCCTTTTTTCTGCTTTTTCTCTGTGGCCCCAAAAAAAGGGAAACAAAAGGGGCCCGGGAAAGGAGCGAGGGAGGAAATATTTATTTTTCCTCTGCCTCCCTCCTCTCCTCCTCCTCCTCCTCCTCCTCTCAATTTCTTTTTCCGCTTCATCATTTCCTCAGTGTTCTCTAATTATTTGAGTCTGTCGCCACTTCAAAGTGGCCCGTTAGCTGATTGAAGCTCGTTAAGGGGGAGAAAACGAGCCGGGGAAATTTCATAATGGCAGCCGCTGCCGCTCGTCAGCGGGAGGCCTGGAAGACGGCGCGGGAGAGAAAAACCGAGGGAGGAAGGGGGTAAAGACACTCGGCAAAGGATGATGCCGTTGGAGTTCCTATAGCAGCGTCGCGTCTTTGTATTGTTGTTGTTTTTTTTCTTTTGATGGATGTCTGTTTGCACCCATGTGTGTTCTTCACGTCGCCCTTGAAACTGTTCCTTTTTTTCCCTCCCCGACTGTGACAACAATCAGTGAAGCGACTCAGGAGCTTAGACATGCCGTAGACTGCGCGCAGGTGTATGTGTGTGAAGTGCTGAAGTGCCGACGAGTGGTCCGTGGGTGGTCCGTGGGTGGTCCGTGTCGGATCTACTCAGGGAAAAAAAAACGACAACACAATGACCCCCTTAGTGTGTGTTACAGCGCTCATCTATCATAGTGAAACAATCAGATGGAGCTCAGTGCGCTCCATGAAGGCACAGATTAAAGCACACATATGAAAAAGAAGAAGATGGAAGACAGCAGCAGAGATCCTAATATCGTTCTCGATACTTTATTTTCCTTCCAGTGCGAAAAGAAATTATTCGTCTTTTTTTTTCTTATTACCCAATTAACACCGTTAAAGCCTGCTGGCGGGTGCGGCAGTTTAGCGCCTGGAGGTAGCAGCTTAGCTCATCATGTATGCTCCTCCACATAATAAAGTGTTAACATGTCTGAATGCCTGGCGGGGTGGGGGTGGGGGACGCGGGAGATTTAGGGGGCGACTCCCTGCGCGGTTGTAATTACGCTTCTCGCCGACAAAGGACGACACGTGTCGCGCCTTTGAAGCATCCGTCTCCGACTGAGCTTCTCCGATTACTAAGTGTTCGCGCTCGTCTCACCTCGCCTGCTTTTATATCAGCACTTCTTTAAATTCCACATAAAGTGTATTATTCGCCGATAATAGATATGAAGGAAGTAAAAAAAAAAAAAAAAGATTTCCAGACAGCAGCTTCACGATGCTGTCGTTGGATTCCGTCGTAACTTCTCTCTCTCTCTCTCTCTCTCTCTCTCTCTCTCTCTCGTTTTTATCACTCGATCAACTTAACACAACGTCTCTAGAACTTGCCAGATCATCATCGTTGAGTATGAAGCACATCCCCCTGGAAAGCTCTACTCTCCCCCCCTACTGCAGCTCATCCTCAAGCCTGTCGGGATTGATGTTCTGCTCGCTGCCTTCGTCTCCCTGTAACACTTCAACTCAACCTCAACATGTTTCTCACGTTGTTGTATGCTGAAGGAAATTAGTCATCTAACAATTTGCAAAAACCAATTCTTTCCTTATTATTTGCTAAAATAAGGGTGAAAAGGTCATCGTAGGTTAGAGTTTGTGAGTGCTTTCAGTAAGTAACAGGATGTGGCAGATGTTCTGTGTTTTTTCAGTTGACTTTTGGGTGGGGGTCTGGAGCCCCCCTTCGACTCTCAGAACACTTCTCAGTTCTTTGCCCTCTGGCCTCCTTCCTGTTAGTGTTTATAATCTCTTTCAGGTGACCAAGCAGTTTTGCAGACACTGGAGACGGCAGATGCAAAACCCCCAACTTTAGGTTACCTATGACCCCTTCTAGGAGATCGGGGGAAGTGATCAGTAACTTGTTGTTTGGAGTGGGGGGACGCTGCAGGACATTTGGGAAAGGCCAATCAGGTCTTTGGACATTGATCAGGCCATCATTTGAATGAGCCCCTGCCAATGGGAGATGAGATGATGTGACCGGCCCAAGGACCGAGGAGGATAAAGAATGGAGCAAGGGATAGTTAGGCGTCTTTTTCTCAGCTGAGCATAAGATGGTACTTTTTGTCCGGTTGCTAGGGAGAAAATGACCCAGAGCTCTGCACCGCACATTCAAATCTGACTGTAAGATTATTCTTTGATCGGAGAAGTAAAATACTCTTTTTCTTGAAATGGATTAATGACTCCATTTTAATCTAATTAACAAACACGCAGGAATTCAAGGAAATGGGTAAATAAGAGAACAGAATTCCAACAATGCGTAAATTGCGTTGGCAGAGGTGAAGCTTGAAGCTCATTGGGTGGTCAGCAGCTGCCGAAACCAAAATCTTCTGACTCTCTCGGGTTTACATTCAATGATAGTAACGCCTACTTGACGCTTTCCTAACCTCTACCTTGCCATGTGGAGTTGATTTGGCATCCACAGACAGGAGGCCAAAGGAGGCTTTCAGCTGTGACTTCTTCATGGAGTTTTCACACCTGGTGAAATTGATGACCCCAAAAATGAAAGCAGCTGCAGGTGGTGAAAAGCTAAAACTGAGAAGAACCAACTATTATAACCAATGAATAAGTTTTGCGCTTCAGTTAAAGTGTTACTGGGTTTTTTTCAGTCCAACTTGGGCAGGCTGAAGTTTTTGCCCTGCAAAAAACTGGCCTACGAGAAAGAAGCAAAATATTCCTAAATCCAGTCGATTTATCTTGTATGAAGCAAAACAATCTGTCAATGGGGTAAGCCTTTTTTTTTTTTACTTGACAAGAATTCTTAAAATAAACACAATTTTCTCACCTCTGACGGACTAAAGTGGGTCTTAAAACCAGGCAGAAAAATATAAATTCAAGTAGGTAGAATCTCCAATTGATTGATTAATTCTTTGCATTCTTAAATTGTGAAGTTGCACAAATGGTCTCACTCTTAAAATGAGGATTGGATTTTATTGTGAAACATTTCTAGATCCTGTTTTTGGTTTATTCCAGCTCAAAAGTAGCTGGAATATCTCATCAAGAAAAAGTGAGCCATGCTTTCTTAAAATCAGATTATTTTTCTCATGCAAAAACATGCTTGTCAAGATTAATTTTCTTTTTGGACAAAAAATAAGACTTATTTCCTCGATACAGGCTTTTTTTTTTACTTTTTTGAAATTCGTTTTTTGCAGTGAGGTCGAATAAAGCAACTTGAACCTGCCAGCAAGCGTCTCACGGTAACAACCGCGAACTTAGCGCTGGTGTCAGAGGCCCGGGACCACGCCGAGTGGCCGCTGCTGACTCATCGCTTCCCGGACCAGCGACGCGTCAGGGGAAACCGGTGGCGAGCCCTCCCTGTGTCGACGTCAATTTGCTGCGTTCCCATTCACGCCCCCAGCCCCGAAACGGTTGTCTCCGAGCTTTGACGTCCGACTTCGCTGTCTGAGTCACTGATCTCTGCGAGTGTTGTCGGGCAATTCAGCTGATGTAAGCTGGGCTCCGTTTGCTTATGTGGCGTTTCGACGCCCCGGGTCCTTGAATCTTAAATGCTCAGGCCAACAGGGGGGAAATTGCGGGTGCTGGGGAGTGTGTCAGCATGTGTGTGTGTGTTTGTGTGTGTGTGTGTGTGTGTGTGTGTGTGTGTGTGTGTGTGTGTGTGTGTGACTGAGTGAGTGAGTGAGTAACACTCCCCTCGCCTTCCCTCAGTGCCGCGAAGGTGACTTTGAGCGAGCCGGGTGAAGCCTCCCTGCCGCTCTGCTGAGGCTGATCTCTGGTCAGCTGGAAGAGGCGGCTGGAGAGTACGAGTGGCTGATAGAAGACGCATCGCAGTGCGGCTGCAGTGAAATGGTCCCTCTTCAGAGTGAGTCAACCCGAAGACCCACTGAACTGTACTGAGTGTCCTGAGGTTTGCATTAGATGCGGTCAACAGCTCTGTTTGAAATACCTGAATTTGCAACATCAACGTTCTGTTCTTCCATATTGTGCCCAGAACAAACCACAATAGAATCGGGACTTTCAACTCTGAGTGCATCATAAACGTGCCATTTATGTCTGCATGCATCACTGGACAAGAGGCCCCATTTACACTGCTGAAACACACTGAATTCAGCCCCCACCCAACGGTGCGCATCTGTCTCCCATAGAAGCCGGACGGCGGAGTCAGATCTTCCGGTCTCGACTCGCCGCCGCCGCTGCTCTGTCTGTCGCTCCACGTGAGGCTGCCGAGAAAAGCCTCCCGAGCCGGGGGAAACTTGTGCAGCGTTACCATGACAACGACCAACATTATGAAAGACATAAGTGATTTGATTTTTTTTCCCCTCTTCCCTTTCAGTTTCAATCAATTTGAGTCCATCACGATGATCAACTTTGAATATTACAGTGTTTCGGGCGGAGGTGGTGGCGGTGGTGGGGGGGGGGGGGTTCAAACAGCAAATATTATGAACAAGTGAGACTGTGAAGAAGCCGTCGCATGTTGAATCATGCCGCTTCCTCCGCTGCTTCCTGAGGGAAATAACTTTAATTGTGAGAAATATTTTCACTTAGATTTGCACTGAGAGGAGTAATAGGGGGGAACTTAGAGGAGGATTTTTTTTTAGAGAGAATCTGGCCAGGTGGTGGCAGCAAGCAGTGGCTTCCCCACGATCTATTAAAAAATGGACTTCTAGGAAGATTTCTGTGAGATTTTTCCTTTTTTTTTTACCTGTAAGGATGCACACGATTCTCTTACAAGAGCACTAAGTTGCACAGCAGTTGAACACAGCTGTAACATCCGGACGGACCCAACTCAACGCCAACCGTCATAAACCGACCCTTCAAAGCCCTTAAAGAGTTTGAAGCTTTTCCACCTTTCATCCGATGGCTTTTTCAGTCCGGATTGACTGGTGGAGCTGCAGCTGAGAGAGCACTTGATTACAAAACAAGCTGTCCAACCGAGCAACTGGTATTTATTCCAGTTTTTGTCGAAGCCTCTCATCCGATTCCCTCTTCTTCTGATCTCAGAAGGATTTCTTCACAACCGCCTGGAGAACTTCGCAAACCGTTCAAATGAGGATTTTGAAGTCTTGGCAGTTCTGCCTCGCGAGTCGAGGCCGCCGTCGATCTCGACGTCGGACCCTTCGCGAGACAACTCCTTCCTTTTCCGTCTGCTCGGGTAGAACGCTGCTGTAAAAGTCGTTCAAGTCGAAACTGAGGCCAGATTTCTTGGAAACATTTCGAGGAAGTGCGTCACCGTGAATCAGCGCGCCGGTCACTGGCCTGAGCCAGTCCCCCTGACCCCCCCCCCCTCCCAGTGACGAGTCAGCTGTAAACTAAAGTCGCCAGCAACTCAAAACCTGCTTATGTGACTGCCCAACCCCCTTCAACCCCTCCTGGACCACCAGAGGTATAAAACAGCTCATTTGTGCCCCGTCGCCACCTACGTATCCTGCCGCAGTGTTATTTTTATTTATTTATTTATTTGTTTATTTACTTACTGCTTTCACATTATGAGGAAAACAGCCTCTGGAGCTTTGTCCCCGCCTCCTTACCCCCGGCCCGGCTAAATGCCAGACTCGTGACCCCTGAGTCATTGCGTGGGCGAGTGTTTGGACTTGATGAATGGAAGCACCCCCCCCCCCTCCCCCCTCAAGTCCTCACAGGGCTGTTGGAGGTTTTCTTTTTTTCCTGCTCTCCCTCCCCAATCATGTAAAAAAAACACGAAGGAAAAAAAAAAAGAAAAGCTGATAATGAAACCCGCATTTCTTCCGTCACCTCCGACCCCCGTTGTTGCGATTTTTTTTTTTTTTCGCTGCTAAAACCTGCAACAATGACTCATGATTGGCGGCGGGCGCGGCGGGCGCGGCTTGGCGTTTCCTCGGCGAAGTTTACTTGTAAATAAGTTTGGGCCTCTCTTTTAACAGTCCCACGCGGTTCGTCAAAGGTACCCGGGTTGATCCTTGGCTTTTATAGGTCCGTCCTCTCCCGACTATTTATAGCGGTTATGTGCATCTTGTTTACACCCTCGAAGCCTTCCCCGAGTTTGACTGACTCGCCCGTTCCCCGGGAACTCGCGACGCCTCCGCCTCACCTGCGCGAAAGTGGAGGAAATAAGCAGAGGCACGGACACTATTTTTATCTGCGTTAATCCTTTCATTTCCTCTTTTTCCCTCTCAATTCTATAATTTTTTTTTTTCCGTGCCACCTATACAAATCCCACACCTCTCCTCCCCCCTGTTTCCTCTCCGCACACCTTGATACCGGGAGGAAATTAGTCGAAACAAAATATCGCTAAAGCCTCGAATCTGCGTCCAATTAGCGGGAGCTTGTGCGTCTCCTTTGAAGTTCTATGTAAAGGTAAAAGAGGATGTTTTAATTACAATGCAGGTGGGCGGGTTGGGAGGTGGGAGTGGGGAGCACCATTGGAAACAAATGGAAGCTCATTACGCTGAGAGGGACCTTCTTTTCAACAAGCTGTGATTAAACCTCGGTGAATGCGAATCGGACCGGCAGCGCATGAACAGCCAGCTCCTTTCAAAGGGTCGTGGGGGGGGGGTCAAGGGGGTGGGTTTTCCACGCCCGCGCCAAGGCTGCGGCCACGTTTGACTGCTCAATGTTTTTGGGTTTTTTTTCCCACAGTGCAACCTTGAAACGGAATCCAGACGCCACAGTGGGTTTTTTTAAGCGACTCCGCAGAACAAAGGAACATGTTCGCTTTCTCGAGATGACTGGGGACTAAGTTCTCTCCAGTCGGGACATTTCAATTACCGTAATTTCTGCACTATAAGGTGCACCGGATTATAAAGCGCACCTTTAATGAACGGCCCATTTTAAAAATTGTTCTCTTACATAGGATGCACTGGATTATAAGGCGCACAGAATGAAAGCTGGTCGTAGCTGGGGTTGCGTTATGTATCCACTGACAGTAGCCTTAGGTGACCAATATTGATCCATATACAGGGCGCACTGGATTATAA
>JASSRZ010001086.1:0-10000 GCA_032164315.1 Malacoctenus gilli
CCCCCGTGTTGGCACTCGGCACCATCTGTTGGGCTTCAGGTGGGCCACAGCAAACTGCACAACATGCGTCGCTGGAGAAGACCTCCGCAGAGAGAGTGTTTCCAGGAGAAGGTCGGCGCTGCGCTTTTTCCTTCACAATAAAACTCGCAGCCGCCGTCATCGGGCGCCGCGTTCTGTTTCATGTCGGATCGTCAGTCGCTCAACATTTTGTATCAAGAGGATTAAAACACAGCAGGAACTGTTAGAGGAACTATTCAGTTCTTTGACAGGAGAGACTCATCTTTTGATGTTGTTTCGAGTACTTTAAGTGAGGAGAGAGAATAAAAGTTTCCGAGCGCTGGAAAAAATCCCCGCAGAGGATGATGAAAGGGGAGCCGGGTTGATGGGAGCGGGCCGAGAATGAGGATTTGCGCGGCGTCACTTCAGCGAGGAGACGGCTGATTAAATATTCAGTTTGATATCTGACGAGTGTTTAACTGCTCCTCAACGAGGCGCAGCTGCAGCGCCGCCGCCGGGCGCTCTGCCGCCTCGACGCGTGTTGGGACTGAACGCCAAAGAGCCCCGACCCGAGGGGACGAGTGCCACTCGGCCCCGCAGTGGGTACAATGAGCACGTTTCACTGCAGCTGGCAGCGAGGGTCCCACGCGGCAGGTGTGTGTCCCGCCCACGCTCAGGACTGGAGAACACTGGCACACCGCCGGTCACAGAAAGACCCGGAGCGATGCGATTGGATGACGCTCCGCAGGCCAGGGTCACTCAGCCGCTGACACCTCCTGGTGGGAGGAGGTGGAGGCTGCTGGTCATAATGTTCTGGCTCAGCTACTAAACACGTGCATGAGGAGGATCAGAGCGAGAAGAAGGCGGCAGCGACGGACTGAAGCGGGCGCCTCCAGCCGCGGCACGACCCGGCTGAGCCGGCTGACCCGACCCGCTGCGACTCCCTCGCAACAGCATCCGCTTGGCTCTCTTCCTGACGGCGTCCCGGCTCCGCCTGGTCCTCCGTCCTCTCTGCCGGCACCATCCTTCAGCTGTCTTCACATCACGATTTAATGAGCAGGCTGCTGCTGTCATCAATTTTAATTTGGCAACAAGACACGGCGCCGCCAACCTTCCGCGCCACGAGCGACGACCCGGGATCATCGTCAGTCGGCGCTCCGGCACGCCCACCCGGACGCCCTCTGGATGGGAGAGCCCCGCTCCCTTCTTCTTCTTCACTCCACTGGAGTGTAATGAGGGCGAGACGTGCTGCGACCCCCAGGAGGTCACTCAGACCTGACTGGAGGAGACGCAGGTGGACGACTCCCCCCGATGTGGCTCCAATCAAACGCTGGGCAGCAAAGTTTGGATCTAATCATTCAGTCCGAGCTCAACCGGAGCAACGCAGGCGCCTCCGGCGGCGCTGCAGCTTGGATTAGAGCTGCTGCTCCTGCAGCTGAGATGGCTCAGCCACCTGTCTCGGATGGACGGAGGGGGGGGGGGCACACTGGTCCTCTCCAGGGACGTCCTGGTGCTTTGAGGCGTCTCGAACAGCCCCCATCGGGCTGCGGCATCTCTGCGGACCGTCTTGCCGCTCAGTGATGGCATGCATGTTGGTTCCCGGTTTCAGCGGTGATTTGCATGCGGCGAACTCTGGCAAATCCGAGCTGCTCCCATGTTCCTGAACACTCGGCTGTTTCTGTGGTCGTGGGAGCAAAGCGGCTCGTTCCCTCTGCAGGCTTTGATCTATTTCGTGCCCCTCTCTGAGGTAACTCGGCTCTTCTCTGCACCGACATGGAAATGTGCGGAAGAGAGAGCGGCCTCCATGAGGGACCCGGATCCGCCGCCTGCGACCGCGGCCTGACCGAGGCCTCCACGCGGCGCGTTGACGTGCTGCGGCACGAAAACATGTCGAGCTGCAGAAGGGACGCGAGGGACTCGGCAGTGAGACATCCTCCCGTGCTGATTAAACGTCCTCCGGAAGCGCAGTGAGTCGACTGATCTATTCTCAGCAGACTGTGGTGGTGCCAGCATCTCGGGTGGAGGTATGTGGGGCCGGCTCACGTGCACACCGCTCCCCAGGGGGCGCCTCTTTGGATGCAAATGGAGCCCGCCTCGCACCTCCTCTCAGCTCAGACAGAATGGAGCTGCGAGGAGGAGCGCGCTGCGGAGAAAGGGGGACACCCTGTACCTCCTCCCACACCTGACCGCAGGTCTGCAGGACTAAACCCTCCAGCGTGTCCTCTGAAGACCACATCAGGACTCTGCTAACAAAGGCCAGGGGGCGGTCCTTCCTCCTGCCGAGCGGTGACCGCCTCACCGAGCACGCCTGGCGCCACCGCGCTGACCGGAAGCGGCGTGCACGCAACACGCGGCAAGCCCACCTGACTGAACCCTCTGATGATATGCAAAGTGGGTCCTGACAGAAGGCGTGCTGATCTGTATACTGCACTGGCTGTCTGTCAGTGTGCTGTTTGAGAACACACACACACACACACACACACACACACACACACACACCCTGCACTTCTATCCATCACTGTGTTGTTTGGACGTGTTGTGTCGATGCTCAAATGTCAGCCTATAAATAGCCATTCATGGGGAGGGAACAACCGTTGCGCCTGCTTCCTGTTGGCCGGCGTTTCTGCCCAGGTAAGACGGCTTCGACGCTGCGCCCTTTGCCACCTTTGTGAACGCAGCTGCAGTGCTGGAGGACCAGTGGGGGAGTAACAGGAAGTCTTTACTGACCAATCAGGTCTCTCCATTTGCCCCCCCCCCCCCCTGTTCAGGACCAGGAGGCGAGGACCAGCCTGGGGGAGTTTCCAGGTCCTGGCTCACCGGGACCTCCGCAGCTCCACCCAGCCATCATCCGGAGTCCCCGTTGAGTTGCTGAAGCCGTTCCTCCCTCCTCCTCCCCACCCCCACCGTGGGGCCCCCCAGCAGCCCCCTGAGCACCCCTCCCTTTCTGTGAGGCAGCGCTGCTCCGCCCCCTCTCCGCCCACTCTCCGCCCACTCTCCGCCCACTCTCCGCCCTGCTTGTCTCTGTGTGGCGTTCAGGTGGTGATGCTGGCACCCAGACCTCCAGGATGATGACTCGTTATCGGGACTGCTCCCGCTCCATCGTCACCCACTGAACTCAGTGGCAGAGGCGGCTGCTCCGCCTCCCAGCATGCCGGCGTGCCGTGACTCCCACCCTGACCCTGATGGCGGCAGCAGCGGTGGCGGCGACGGCGGCGGCCCGCCCTCCCTCCCTCCCGCTCCACGCGGAGCCGCGTGGGGCTCAACCGAGCCGTCCTACATTTCAGCTGACAGACTGACAGCGTCAATCTCGCCCGGCGGATGACGGAGGGTGACAGCGAGCAGCGGCGCTGGAGGAGGAGACTTTGTTTTCTCCTCAGCCGAGGAGGAGACGCCGCGCTCGCGGTTCACAGCGTCGCGGTGTCACCGAGGCTGTTTTTGTCATCCCACTGACAGGTGATCTTTCTCTTCACACGGCGCCTGAGTAACGCTTTTACGCAAATGCTGCTGCTCGAGTGAATGTTAAGTAGCTCTTTATAAATACCAAAAGAGGAGACGGGTCGGCTCGTGAGCTCTTCCCACGCTGCTGGGGAGACGCGCTGCCGAAGACGAGTGAAGACGAGGCGCCGCCAGTTCCTCTGCCGCCCTCCGACCTCGCCGCTCCGTCTCAGGGTGGTTCCTGGTTCACTTTGTGTGTCCTTTGAGCTCTTCGACTCCCAAGTCTAGTTTGAGCCCCTGGAGTCTTGCCTTTGTCCTCGGGGACGAATCAGCCATCGTCCGTCCATCCGTCCGTCTCTGCTTTGGGGAAAAACCCGCATTCATACCGACTCGGCTGTCAGTCGAATGTGGTCGGGGCCCGTGTGGAGGGGACGGAGGCCTGTTGGGCGTCTGTGGCAGACCACCCCAGACGGAGGAACCCTGACAGTCACCGTTTGAAGGCTCAGGGAGCCAGTCTCGCCACAAACCCGTCCGACTGCGCAGTCGGGAGGCGCCTCGCGACACGCCGGTGTCGGCTCCCATTCACATCAGCGCCGCTCTCCGTCATCGCTGCTGTCACTTTCTGCAGCGCGACCTGAAATAAAGACAATAGTCTGTGGCAGTCTGCGCCACGCGGCCACAGCAGGCAGCGCTCACATTCAGACTCCCTCCAGGTGGAAGTAGGACGGCTTGGTGGACGCGCATGAGACAGTCCCTCAGGAAGTTCCTCCTTTACGCGCTCCTGACATCTAAATGGTGTGAAAGGGAGGTCTGTCTGGACACCTGCAGCCGTCACGCGGGCCACAACGTTCGCTTCTGAAAGCTGAAAGGTTTGTAAAGATTGCAAAGGGGAGAAAGCGGTGACGGGTGACGGGTGACGGGCTGCGTACGACGGCTCTCCCGAGACAAACAGGCAGAGGGAGGAAATGCGGTTTTCAGGGCGTCTTGAATTAATGAGCGCTGAGCAGCTGCAGGCGGACGGGTCCCAGGATCCTTGTGGCCTTGACGTGGAGTTGTGAGTCTGCCTGAAAGCATTTGTCGTACTTCATTGTCTCTGCCTCTGCCTCCCTCCTCCGTCACACGCCTCGGCGTCTCATCCTGCCAGGAAGACTTTCAGACGTGTCCGCTCCAGCGCGGCAGACAGCTTGTTTTCTGGGACGATCGCGGTCTTTGTATTGCAGGCGTCACTTAAAGCGGCAGCGTGAAGAACAAAGGAGTCTGAAGCCCACGAGCCGACGTCTGAGACCGGCAGCGGCTGCGGCAGCGGCAGACACGCCTGTTTCAAGTCCACACGTGAGCTTCTGAGGCTAACGGGAGATGAACCTGCACCTATGAAAGACCCTACGAACCACTGGAGCCACTTGGAGACCGGCGTAGACACACTGAGGGGGGAGATCCATCCCCAGCTGATGGGAAATCCGTTCATCCAGGGTGGGTTGGCGCCTTGACGGTCTCCGGTCCAAGGAGACACTGTTCTGTGGTTGCCTCCTGGCTGGTGGGGGGGCAGCGCTCCCCTGAGCCCCCCAGCCCAATGGGAGGCTCTCAGAGCTGCTTCCGAGTGACAGCCAACACTCAGCGAGCGGAGGACAAGAAAACAACGCTGCCGTCTGTATTCCAGCAACACAGCCGGGGACGGCAAACACGCAGATATCTGAGGAGGAGTCAAAGTCGACTTTGTGCAGCTAGAGTACAGAAGTGTGTGTGTGTGTGTGTGTGTGTGTGTGTGTGTGTGTGTGTGTGTGTGTGTGTGTGTACATGAGTGGGCGTTTGTGAGGGTGATAAAGAGGACAGCAGCAACGCCTCCTTCCATCATCCGTCAGTAAATGATCCAAAAACGACGGCTTGAAGTTGGTGGTTCTGCTCCGGCGCCGGCCTCTGATGTGCCTGCATGGCGGCAACTTCATCATCCTACACACAGATTCGTTTCATGGGAAGAAACGACAAAGCGCAGACACGAGGCAGAGCCAGAGCCAGCAAGTCCCTTCAGCTCGTCCTCAGAACGTCCAACCAAGTCCAGCATCACTGAAAGACAGACGGCCAACAAGAGACGCAGGACTGGAGCAGTCATCCTCAGTACCCGGTGTCCTTCGGTCCAGGGTCGGCCTCCTCCTGCCCCGCCTCGGTTCCTCCTGCACGGCTCCAGAACCGGCACGCCGCGGCTCCTGCGGCTCCTCCTCAGGACGTCTTTGCCGGGACTCTCTGGCGTCTGTGAGCGAAGAGACGCAGTGCTCGGACACGTTCAGAGTCTGTGTTGTTGGGCCTGAACGAGGATCCGCCTCTGACTGACAGAACTTCTGTGCTGAGTGTCTGAAGCGGCAGGCTGACAGACGACAGCGAGGAGCGTCTGTAAGAACATGTGGACTCAACGTGCATCGTTGGTCACCACCGTCCCAACTCTTTCTGCACCAGCCACCCAGAAATGACGGACAGAGTCCAGCTGGCGTCCCGACATCCCTACTTGATGTGGACGTGGAGACGTGGCGCGTTCGAACGGAGCAGCTGCCCCCTGTTCGGCGTGACGTCACGCCTTCGCGTCATTGCCAAGCTCCGGCAATGTTGCCGCCCGAAGGGGACTCTTTGGCAGCAGTTAACCCTTGAAGAGCCATGAGGGCGCCGAGACCACGCAGAGAGCGGCAGCGCTGAAGGTTGCCCGTGTTGGCCTGGGATTGGAGCGCCACCTAAAGGTACAAAAGATGAACGAGCGCGCCAACTCCAATAACAACATCCCATTGTTCCTTATCAGTTGGAAGCACACAGCTTCAAGCAAAACCTTGAGACGGAAAGTAAGGAGAAGATGAAAAGCAGCGAGAAGCAAAGCAGACATGAAAAGATGCACGGAGAGGCGGCGGATCAAGGCGAGGCGCCGCAGGAGCGAAGGACGCCGTACGTCGGCGCTCCAAACAGGCGCCATCTGTGCGCCCATGTGACAGCCGGGACACGTTTGGCGCCGCTGCAACAGAGCGAACGGCCGAAGCGTCGCCGCCCAACGTTGCAGGGGCGAGGAAGGCGGAGCCAGGAGAGGCACGTCCACCGCCGCCACGGGACAGTGGGGGACAGGCATCGGACCAGGAGGAACTGCGGCCCGGATCGTCGTCCCGCAGGTGGAGAGGACGTGTTGGACACGCTGAGACAAACCGACCGTCCCCATCGCCCGCCCATTCAGACACAAGTTCGGTCCTTCGGGCCTCCCGTAGGGCTTGACCCTCCTGCGGCCTTCATCACGTCTGTCCGGAAGCGCGCCGACGCAGACCTCGGATCAGCTGAACAGCACCGTGGGAACGTCTGACCTGCGCGTCATGTGACACGCGGAGAACGAAGTGGAAGCAGACGACGGCGCGAGGACGACAGTGTTCATGCGAGAGCGGACCGAAAAACACGAAGCTCTTTAAATGTGAGCACACAATAAAGGACGCAATTAAGGTGTCGGCCACACAAGACGGTTTACGGAGCCGATGCATTCCTGCAGATTGTGACTCACTGCTCACTCGATGTGCCGACTGCTCGCAGTAAATGTCACCATTGGAAATGTCAGCAGTAATTTCAGACTCTCTCAGCTGGAAGCGACCTCCAGGTTCAGCCGAGCACTCGCCGGATGGCGTGTTTGGCCGCCAGTCGCTGAAACACAAAGAGTGTTTTCTTTCCTGCCCACGAAAATGCAGAAAAAAAACCAAACAGTTTGATTATTTAAATGTGTGTTCAGCCGCTGGCGCGATGGACACGCGGGACAGACACGAGCAGGGACGGATCATAGAAGGGCAATTTGAGGCTCGACGCTGAGTGGCCTCTAATGGAGGGGTGAGGGTGATCGATCTGATGGGTGGGCGGCTGAAAGGGGCATTTATCCCCCCCGTCGGCAGCCTCGCCAGGAGACGACGGGTGAATGTGGACCGGGGCTTCCTGTCTGCGTCACGACACCGTCCTGTCGCCGCAGCGACTCCAAAACGAAGGACGGACACAAAGAGGTGGGGTCGGCTGCTGTGAGCTGAAGGTCGCCCTTACCCAGAACCGGCGCGGCACGGTCCAGGGACGGTCCAGGACTTGGTCTAGGGACGGTCCAAGACTTTTTCCAAGACTCGGTTCAAGACTCGGTCCAAAACTCGGTCCAGACCCGGTCCAGGACAGCGGCTCTCTGCGGAGCCTTCCTGTTTCTACCTTCGCGTTCAGATTCGACCCAACCTTCTGCACGATTCTCTCGGCGTCTGCGTTGCTACCGAAGAAAGCACAAGCCCCGCCCCTTTCAGGGAACCCAGACGAGGTGAGCGGTCCACGGGGGGCCACGCGATGCGTGATGTCCCTCCAGCTGAGAGGACAGAGTGTGAAGGACCCTGCTTGTCTCGACGTACACTTATTAATTTGTTCCTGCGCCGATTCACTGGGACTAATTCCTGTGATTTCACCCACACACACGCTGCGAAGTGAGTCAGCAGGCGCTCCGTCTTGTTCGGTGAGCTGGAGTTAAAAATGAAGAGACACGCCTGAGGGCACGGAGGAGGAAAAAGGGGGAAGAGGAAGGAGATAAAGACTGTATTAGTACGGGATGACAAGTGAACCCTTAAAGTCCCATAAATCCATTAAAAGCTTCCACTTTACGGTCATTAAAGTTGAAACTCGTCCTCCGTCTCCTCACATGTTCATGTCGGAGTCTGCTGTGATCTCTGCCGGCGTGATCTAACCACCCATCTTTTCCTGGAGCCACGCCCCCACCTGTCCAAACGACAGGGAGCGTTTGAGCCACGATCCTGGAGGCCCGCCGTCACGCTGACCACCGTTCGTCCTCAGCACTGTGGCTCCTCCGGGACTCCTCCCATGTCGTTGTTGTTTGTGTTCCGTTGTGTAAATCCTCCGTCTTGTTGTTGTGGTGAATGAAAGCGGCTCCGATGGGGTTTGGTGTGGCTCGCGAGCGCTCATCATCCTCCTCGCTGCTGTGGGACGAAGGGCCGCGAGCCTGGTCCACCGTCCCGAAGATCCAGGACAACCCTGAAGTGCAGACGTGGTGCAGACGCCTCTGTGGTGGTTTTGATGGGCCGCTGAAGCTGCGGTGAAGCCAAACACCCACGGTTTCCACGGACCTGCTCGCCAGCGGGACCCAGCCAGCTCCAACTCTCAGCTCCTGGTCGGTGGATTGGCTCCGCCCACACCATCCAAAGGTGGAAGCGGGCTCCAGGGCGGGATCCCGCTGGGACCTCATGTCACGGCTTTCGCCCTATTTCGGACTTTCCGCTGTCTGTTTCTGAAGCTTCAAAGGCGAGCAGAAGAGCCCAGCAGCAGCTCTGTGATCAGTTCTTAACGCGCGCCGAGCGTCACGCGCTCAGAAGTCGGCCCGCACCTGCGAACCCCCGCTGGGACCGCTGGTGAAAAGCTGCAGTTTGACGCTCGTAAACAGCACTAAATATGCGAGGGAGGAGCCTGAAAATCTGGACGGGAGTCTCACGGCGCCAGTCGGAGCGCTCGGCAGCCGACGTGGAAGCGACGTTGCGAGAATGGCGAAGGAGCCCTGAGCTCCGCCCATCACTCACAGAGCAAATGTCACTCTGCGTCGGCACCATCACTGACTTAAAGCAGCTGCGCGCTGCCACGTGATGCCAGTTAGCAGCCACGTCGACCCACGACCTGCACGCCAGCATCACACCAACAACACACCAACAACACACCTGTGTTTCGCGCAGGCTGCTAAAAGTTTCCTCTCCTTCTGAATTTGCACATGACCAACACACAAAGGTGCAACAAGTCATTGACGGTGGATGGATGTGTTGCGTCGGCGCTTGTTGGGATCAACATGTACGCTTCTGCGTGTGAACGCAGGCGGCCTGAAGCGGAGCTGTCAGAGCGCGGCGTGCTGCCTCCACGCCGGCCGGCGGCGTCTCTCCCCGGGAGTCCGATAAAAGCGTCAGGCAGCTGCCTCAAATATTAATCGTCTCGCTTTAATCCGGCCTGAAACGTCGGCCTAATGAGGCTGATTCGTCTGCCTCCGCGACGCAGCGGCAGCGTCCCGGCTTGTTGTGCTGTTTGCTGTCAGACATTATGAGCGGCGTGCGATAGGGGACCTGAATTGGCTTCTTTTTATGGCGTCCATCAGCAAGCAGTCGAACCTTTATCGCCGCCTGAACGGCCTCATTAACCTTGGCCTGCCCGCCGCCGCCAGCGCCACGCGCATTTACCCAATTGTCACCGTGGGAGGCGCTCAGCGCCCCTGTGGAAGAGATAAGTGAACGTGCGTGCGTGCGCGTGCGCGCGCGTGCAGACATCCAGTCAGACGCACGTCAGCGTCGTTTCTTCCCGTCGAACTTTCACCACTTTTCTTTCTCTTTCTCCGCTCGGCTGCAAAGAGCCTTTTTTAAGGCGACTTCATAACTTCCTGTTTTGCCGCGTGCGACTCTCCGCTTCGCCCGCAGAGCGTCCTGGGCTCGTTAGCGCCAAACAGAAACTTTCCCTGTCAGAGAAGCGTCTTCTCGGTACGAAGGCTACCGTGCAACCTCTGCACGAGTTTCCGCTGTGTTCACAGTACATTAAATACTGCAAAGTGCTTTCT
>JASSRZ010001087.1:0-11003 GCA_032164315.1 Malacoctenus gilli
GACTCCATTTAATCCAATTAACGAACACGCAGGAATTCAAGGTAATAGGTAAATAAGAGAACTGAATTCCAACAGTATATGTAATGTGTTGCCACGGTGACAGAGAAGCTTTAAAAAAAATACCAACAGGATATAATCGCAACGTCGTATAATGTTCGGAGCTTTTTGTACTTTATTTTGTTGAGACAGTTGTGACATAAAAAACTTTTAAGACATAAAAAAGGGATCTTTTAAAACAAACGACCTGTAAAGATGCGTTTTTATCGCTCATAAACTGAAAGTAAAAGCTTTGAAATCTTGTGAGAGATTATCAGATTAGAAATATTTGAACAACAAACATTCAATCCAGAAATGATCCGGAGTCACCGATTGTTTTCCAAGCAGCTGCTTTAGAGACCAAACTGAAGGATTTCCACATGAATAAGGAACCAGCTGCTTCACTCCAGTGAAGCTCAAGCGGACGACTGTTTACGCCGCATGAAATGAACCAGCAAATCCGCCGTTTGTTTTGGCCACGTCGCTCCTCTTCGCCGCGCCGACTCTGGTGTTTGATGGCGGTTTTCCTTCGAGCGGCTTCTCATCGCCCGCCGCGACTCAACTTGTAGGCGCGCGAAATCTGGGCACTGTGAAAACGTCTGTTTACTCCCGACGAAGATCTGAAGCATGCTCCGACGTAGCCGTGGTGGTTTTCGTGTCGCGTGTCGTCGCCAAACAGCCTGTGAAAACGTGACTCGCGCAACGAGTTTCCCTGTGTGTCGTGACTCGTCAGCCTTGCGTATGATAACTTGTTGTGACGATGGAAAAGTCGAGCTATTTATAAATTCTGTCTTTATCCTATTTATGTGTTTTTCTGTGACTGTTGATGAAGAATAAAAGTGTTTGAGAAACTCTGCTTGTTTAACTGCTGCCTGATTGTTCGTTAACGTTTGACCGACGAGTCACAAAACGCCCAAAATGAAAGGAAACGATAAGTGAACACAAATGGGGCATAAAGTGAGGAAAGAAAAGAAAAAAGAAGGTTTTAACAGCAGATTGTGGATTTTTTTGTTGGTTTTTAAACATTTTACCAGCGGCCACGTCCCTCCAACCAACCCTTGATGTCCGTTGGCTGCTGGGTCACTAACCACTGCACCACATAGGCTCCGCCCCTTTCTCCCTCCTCATCCCCTCGTTGCATGACTTTCACTTCAAACTTGACATGTTAGTTCTTGTTCTGCCTTGTTAAATCCATCCAGACTTTGGAAATTGATAGACAAATGCTATGTTTCTCATGCAATTGCCGTTGAAGTTTTGTTGGTTTGTTTGTGTGGAGAATATCTCAAATTCCTTGACCGATTTGGATGAAACTTGCAGGATGGTTGGCAGGTAATATAAGAAACAACTGAGTGAATTTTGGTGGTAATTTGCTTATCCAGCGAGCTGAAATGAAGAAAAATGTCATTTCTGTGGCGTGTCATGACACTGTGTGGCCACTAGGCGGAGGTTTGTGCTGCCTGAGTGCATTTCTTGATCTCTTTATTGTCTTAAATTGAAATTAATCCTTCATGCCAGTTAGGTTACGACTTCAACAGCTTAATGAATGTTTCTTTAGCTTTTCCAACCACATTTTTCGAGCATCGACGTGAAACATTCGTCACTAAAATCCTTTCGAAGTGTGCAGGCTTTTATTTTTAGCCTCGCCGACCGACCTGCGAACTGCTCTCACGCTCTCAGCGGACGGCGAGTCAGAAACAACGCAGGCACACCAGCGCTTGTGGATTTATCGCCGTTTCGGTGGACTTCTCTGATTAAGCGCGGCCGCAGCGGCGGCGTATCGCGGCAACGAGCGCTCCCGTGCAGACGTCGGCGTGCAAACGGAGAGAATGTACGGCGGTGAAAGTGAGATGAACGATGGCGTCCGCCGTGTTTTTCGAAAGCACGTGTGGGAAAACAGGAAGTCTGAGGTACTTTGATGCCACGCTGGTGGAATATTAACCTGCGTCCTTCGGCGGATTCGGCCACTAAAAAGGCGATTAAGGCATCGTTTATTCTATTTCGGTGCTGCAGCTGCAGAGCCAAGCAGGCAGAAGCTTTTAGCCGGCGGTAAATATTTATGCACGCCGGCCGCCTCCTTTCCCTGTTAAGGTTGGATCGAACCGCGGGTATTTCGGACCGTCGCACGTCACGCTCACAGTTTGCCCTTAAATAGGCACGAAGTCGGATCACGGATCGAACGCGGTTGTCGTAAACGGCGCCGACTCGACGGAGGGAAGTCCAAACGAAGGCACGGGAAGTAAAAATAAGGTAACTTCAATATTTGTGACTTCGAATCCAAACGATTTTCAAGATGACAACTTTTCAGGCTCTTAAAAGGACTTTCGAAAGTAAAGGTATCTATTTTTTCAAGCTTTTTTCAGCCTGATTGTCCTCGATTGATTGTCAGAAAACATAATTGCAGAGTTATCTGTAATTATGTGCACATCCAGACCAAGCAGGGCGCTTCATGCTCGCTGATTGCGGATGATTAATGAGCGACTGAAGGGAGGGCGGGTCAGTTGGCGGATGGCTCCTTCATCAGACTGATGAAGACGTCCCGTCCGTCCACGACCTTCGGACTCACCTGAACTTTCGGTCAGACCCGGGTCCAAGAGTCCGAGCGCACCTGCAGGACGGTTTCAGCACAGAGTGAGAGCGACGGTGTCGAAAACACAGCCGCAGGACCCAAAACTGGCCAGCAGGTGGCAGCAAAAACGTCAAAAAAAGACGTTGAAGCTCGCGACGACGTTGGATCGTCTGTTCAGGGATCCAGGCTTGCCCTAAGGGCACCGGCCCCCCCTTGGATGCTCCGTAGAGCCACCCCTGATCTGATCAGTGCATTGACGACGTTCTTGTGCGATGAAATCCTCGTCCGGCCTTCGGTGTCACGTCGGCCAGGTTCCACCTTGTTGTTTCCTCCTCGCGTGTTCAAAACGTTCCAACGTGGCTTCGATTAAACAACAGATGGAAGAAATGAGGAACCTCACGTGCGCGTCCTGCTCCGGCCGTGCCGATGACACACGTCACCGCGGCTCCGGGCGTGAGGAACGCGGCGTTTCTCCGCGACGCCAGCAGCTGGGCGGTGATGTCAGCGCGAGTGAAATTTCATCCACATGTGGAAAAACGCTCTTAAAGCTGCATCAACAACGTGTGGAAACATTTTTTCCAGCTTCTTCTGGCTCCAGATAAAAATACATTCAGAAAAAAAAAGAAGAAGAAGGAGGCTACAGAGGAAACGGCTCCCCTGGCGGTCGGAAACGGTACTGCAGGGTCAAGATCGACGTGATCTTCACCTGGAACCTTAATTAAACAGCAATATATTGCAAAAAAAACATATTTATCAAATCAGAGGGTACAAAAACGATGCAGACTTTTTTATTTACACTGAAAAATTCTTTGCAACTATTGATAAACACGGAAGTCGACCAAAGTTAAGCAAAAGCAGCTTGGAATCGCTGATCCCAGGTCTGTTTCTGTCTCTTCCACCACGACAAACAAGCTGAGACACATTCTAATCTTCGGTAAACGAATCTCCGCCGTCTCATGTCTCTGTCTTTACGTTATGCAAGCCCCCCCCCCTCCTTTTTTTGTTTGTGTATGTGTTTGTGCCTGCAGCTGTAATAACAGCCGGAGTCTGTTTAAACTCAGGCCGGAGCGGCGCTTCATTCAGCGCTAACTCGCTTATCGCTCCGTGTTCCCTCCTGCTTCCCCGACGCGGCGCAGCTGCCGGGCCGGCTAATTAGAACCTGCCCGGAGGATCTGGTGTTTCTGATGCGATCAGGCGTGCGAGGGAGCACGTAAGCCCCCCTCGGAAAGGTGCACGCACGGAGACCCTTATCAGGCGCCCGCACTTATCAGCGCTGGGAACGTGGCCCTGCAACCCCAGGAGCTGAGAATGTGTGAGAGTGTGTGTGTGTGTGTTGGGATCTCAAGATTGTTTGGAGTTGGGAAAAAAAGAGTTGGCGATAACAAACGTGATCGCTCGGCATCGACTCGCGGGGAAACGAGTCGATTCCTGCGGGCGAAACCTCACGTTGCTCCTCAGCGACACGTCGACCCAGAGAGGCGTTTCGCTGCGTCGTCGAGTCGCGTTTCGCCCTCGTTCCAGTCAATTCATTCCTCCTCCACCTTCATCACGTTGTTACCAAGTTGTCGTGGAAAAAACGAGGAGTTACTCCAGAGTTAACGATGAAGATCCCAGCTTTCAGCGAAGCTTCGACGACTCCAGAAAGTCGAGAGTTTTGAAAGAGTCTAAAGTCCGTTTGAGGGGCTTCGTGTGTGTGTGTGTGTGTGTGCAGGTCAAACAGACAACAGGAGGCGGCCGCGCAGGCGGGCGGCTGCTCACACGGTCAGTCGGCCGATAAGCGGCAGGTGTGAAGTCGGGGGGGGGGGGGGTGGCAGGTGAGACGCGGCTGGGCCTCTGCCAAATAAAACACGGCGGAGCGCCGGCCCACATCCGGTCCAGCGCCGCTTTGCTTCCGCCTTTGTGGCGGTTCGTCGCCTTTTCCTGATGCAGATCTCACTCTGAGCTCAGCGGGTTCAGCGGGATCAGCTCGTTGCGAGGAGGCGGGCAGCATCCCGCGGTTGCCGCGGTAACGGACCGGGCAACTCTTTGAATTAAATCTAGTGTTTTGTTTGCTCACGTCGCATCATTTTTTCAGACAAACTTTGTGTGAAAATACAGCTTGAAAAAAGTTTCAAACTAAGCGAACGTTTTCGTTTTGCTGGAAGTAAACAAGTTCAAAAACTCGCAAAACTTTAAACAAGTAGTTTTAACAGGTACTTGTACTTTTTGGAAACAAACGAACAATTCATGCTTTTAAATTTTGATTATTTTCGAAGTTGCTTCAGTGTTTTGTTCAGGATTTATTTGACATATTTATTTGATCCGAAAACATGATTTTCGTTCATTTAGGGGCTTTGCTTGCGGGCCCTCGGCGGTGGGGGGCCGCGGTGGTCTCACAAGTTGCTCCCAGGATCCGTGAAACGACGTCATCGGGTCGCGGCAGCCGCACAGGCCGCTCGGGACTCACAGCTCGCTAACTTGACCGACATTTTTCACGTGAGGACACGCCGGTGTGGCGGGGAGATATAGGTCAGCGCTTCAGGGGTCTCGGGTTCACGCCGGCCCCCTCGGCGCCATCTGCTCCCAGTCCGAATGGAACACAGGGGTGGCAGATTGGACAGGTGGCCGCCGGCGCGCTCCTTTTGTCTCCGGCGGACGGCGAGGACGGAGGCTGGAGACCTTTTCCTGGCGAGAACACTCGGATGACACGTCGGCTTCACGTGTGTCATACGTGAAGAAAAAGGAGTCGCTGCTGGACGAGATCACAACCTGAAACCTCCGAAGTGTTTGAACTTTTTTCCTATATTCATGATTAAAACTAAGGATGCAAATTAAGTTTATTCTCCTCTTGTTTTTCTGCTTTAATTGTGAATATTTTTTCATGGCAGCGACGAGTTTCAGTCTGCAGAAAGGATCTACGTTCACTTTGATGCGACATGTAAATAAAAACATTTTAATCTTTTAGAATCAGGGCGTTTATCACTTTTAAAGTCGCTTTTAGCCTTAATTTGGAGCTGCTCACTCACAAAATCGTGAATCACGTTACGCATTAGTTTAATTGCAAGTATTAGGAAACAAAAAGCCCCAAAAACTAACTTTTATTTATCTTTTTTTTCTCCTGATAAAGAAGATTCTGGGACATTCAACGATAATAAATCAAACTGAAGAATGAAACAGATAGATTTATGAACAAATAATGAAAAATAAAGTAAATAAAGGTGTAAATGAGGTTCTTTTTTTGGGGAACTTCTTGAGTCTGAACCTGAAAACAGAGACGGACGCTGAACTCGTTCAGACGCTTTTGCCGCCTCTCATCGGTTCCTCTCATCAGCGCGGCGGCTTCGCGTTCCTGACGCGCCGCCGCGAGTCACATCCACCTAATTTCACGCAGCAGGGGGAGACCTCTCAAGGGTAATCTGGGGGTGGCTCATTTGGCGAAGGTGGGAAGCGGTGACGTCGACGCCCTCGTCGCACGTCACTCGTCCGTTCGGACGCAGAGGGGGAGTTCGCCGCCTCTGCCCAAATCCGCCGCAGCTCCAAAACGTTCGTTATTCGGCGAGGAACGGCGAGGCGAAGCCGTTTTTTTTGGTCGACCGTCACCTAGCAACTGTGTTTTCTCAAGTCCAGCCCGAACGGCGAGCACAGCGTGCACCTCGCCGTATCAGAAGAACAACACGGCGCTCCGGGGAAGCAGCGCACTAATGTGGAAAGAACTGCCAGCTTTCTCAGAGCCTGATGTTACCTTGCCTCCACTGCCCCCCCCCCCTCCTGGAACTACCAGTGCTGTATCGCCCCCTTCGGTGTCTTTACGTCCCACGTGAGGGACGTTTTGACTCATTCGTCGGGGTAAAATCTCATTTTCTGAACGCTGAAGCTGCTGCTGTTGCCGCCGGCCGCCGCGAATTAAAAACGAGAAGGTCGTGTTCTCTGCTGAGTTTCGTGTTTCGCCTCAGCGTGCCCGGACCTTGACCGACGGAGGGTGGATGGACGGAGACCTCGTGGGCGAATTTCTGCCCGCTGCAGACACGCCTGGGGACACGGTGGGACCAGATCTTTTCCCCCTGATCCCTGAGAATTCGCCAGAACCCGGAGGAGAAACCGGCTTCCTGCGTGCACCCGCTCACCTTTTGTTGACACTCAAGGAACGCAAACATTCAGCGAGCCGTTTTACAGCCGCAATCCATCAGGAAGTCCGCTTTATACTCAGTTCCTCGAAGTACTTTGTCTGTATTTGTGTCGAAAAAACGCAAACAAGGTGGTGCTGCAACATGACAACGTAAACGGAGAAGAAACGATGCTGAAAAAGGTTCGTTTAAATGAGTTTTTTGGTCAACATCGAACGACTTTTCTCGTCTCCGTTTGGACAGTTCTCAGTCGCTCCCTCGGACGGAGGGGGAGGAGCTCGGGGTAGAGCGGCTTCTCCTCCACGTAGGAATGAATCCGCTAAAGAGTCTCGTGGATCTATTTATGATGCCTTCGGGTTCTTTAGAAGATGATGATCCAGGAAACGCTGGAGAGACCAAAAAGGACTCATATCCAGTTTCTTTCGCTATATGTGAAACTCTGAGCAACTCTGATTTCTTTTCGTACGACCAGCATCTTTCTTCCTGGTCCTTTATCGACAGAACAACCTCCAGTAGATCTTCTTGTACTCGTCTCACAATCAGTTTTTATCTCAAATCCCAGAAATGAGAGTGAAAAGTCTTCCGCTAAAGGTCTGCTCGTGTTTTGACCTTCGGTCTTTGCCAAAAACACCACACAATTCATTTTTTTAGCGAAGCTTATCGCGCGATCCTCCAAGAGCGAAACTCACATCTGTCTTCTGGCACGTTTTTCGGGAAATTTAGGTCACGAATGGGAAGAAAAGGATTAAAGAGACGGACAAAAGGTCAAAAACAGACTCATTACGCACTTTAATGCCTGGTTGATACACGTGTGGTTAAAAGGATCATAAATCTGCACTTGTTGGAGCGCGAAGTGAGAAATCTTCGCTTCAAACGCGCGGCAGCCTGTAAATCAGACGGCGTACATGTGTAAGTTCAACAGAGCGTTTGTCAGAAATGTCACTAACCTCCTTCGGGGACCGAAGGCATCCGACCTTTTTCCGTCTGTTTCTAGGAAGCGCCGCAGCAGCGGATGCGTCCATGCGAGAGCCTCTGACAGTGTTTGTTTTGGCAGGCGGCTCCGCGGCCGCATCTGTTTCCGCTCGCCGCCGACGCTCCGCCGTCGCAGCGCCGCTCCTGAAAGCAGCCCGCCGGCTCCGAAGCTTCGGCTGATTAAAAGCGGAAACGCGCTCCTGGACCGATGTGCGACGTTTATCTTTGCCTTCGTGTTTGCTTTTATATTCGTCTTCATCTATCTCAACACTTCCTGTACGTTTTCTTTTTTAACTGGCTGCTCCCGAATCGAAACAGAGATTTGATTTCGCCAATGACGCAAACGTCTCGACTTCAACTCAACCAAAACTGTCCGTTGTCGTCCTCTATCCAGCGCTAATGAGTGTGTGAAATACCAAAACGACGGGTTAAAAATTGTGGTCTGTAGACCGTTTAGAGGAAAAGTCTCGACAGACCACAAATCCAGTGTTTCTCTGGTTTATTATGAGGTCCATTCGGCTGTTTTTTTGTCTTTTTTTTGTCCTCAATAAACGTCGTCATTGAGGGACCACAAGTGAAACTGAACTCAGATCTTAGAAGGTTACAGGAAATGATCAAACATGTTGTTTTTTCACAATAAAAGGTATAATCATCAAAGGAATCAATTGAGCTTTCAGATGCGAAGCTTTTACTCTGAAAATCTTCATTTTTTTTATGTCCAGAACCTAAACGATAAATTTAATAGTTCTGTTGTGAAAGTTTGATCTTTAACTTTGCATCATTTTAATATAAATGTACCCTGGAAAATGCTAAAGCGAGCTCCTGCTTTAGCGTCACGTTTATACGATGGAAAAAACTGTGAAGAAACAAAAGAAAGTGACAGTCGACAGTCAGGTTTTGCTGGTTTATGACAGTGAAAACAAGCGTTCGTCGAGCCCTTTCCAAGACACACATTTTTTTTCTTCACGGCTGCCGCTGAGAATAACTTAAAAGATATTTACACATATAAATAAATACATCTCGAGGAATACGTGTGCGTTGATATATATTTTTTATGTGGTAGACTTCAGAACGTACATGCAAGACTACATCCAGTAATGCATACTCAGCACCGTCAAAGCCCCGATTGGCTGTTTTGCGTCGTGACGGACGGCGTCGGAGGCGGTGACCTCGGACTGGCCAATCCGGGTCTCCTCGCCGTTGCCGTCGTCGTCCAATCGTGTTCGAGCTTCGGGGGCAATCGGCGCTTTTAAAATGCTGAGTATTTAAAGGTTATACTTGTGTGGGTAAGGACATAATATGTGACACTGTCAACGACAACAACAAAAGGAAGAAAGGAAGGCAGAATGGAGTAAATAAAGTCACACTTTATGACTGCTACATTCAGCGTTAGGTAGATATCGGGACACAAACATTGCACATCGACACTGACTCCTCTTCTGCGTCCGTTTATGTCTCAAAATAGAGCAAATCAGTGCGTACAAGTGTGGAAAAGGAGTGTGTCTAAAGTACAACGGAGTATTGTGCATGACTGCTTTGGTCTCTCAAATGAAAGTAAATACTTGGTGTCTGGTATGGATAAAGTTTGTGATAGTAAGACGATCGGTGGTGAGTTTTAGGAGCGACTCGGCGCTGCGGACCAAATCCGTCTCCCGTGTTTCTCGGTGAGCCTTTCGCCATCTGAAACCTCTGCTCTGTTTACTTCTTTACTTCCCGGATTCCCTCCCACGTGAGTGTTTTTTAAAAAAAATTCCCATCTTAGCAACTTGCAGTTTGGCGGCGGCCGAGGAGCCGGACCACCTCGTCCAACTAAGCGGCACCCGACGGCTCCCGCGGAGGGAGAAGGAGTGACGTGGAGTGTTTTGGGTTCCACTGGAAACCCGCAGCGTGATCTCGCCTTTTTCTGGCGTAGCGGGAAAGAAGCGAAGGCCGCAGCCTTCATGGATACTAAAAATACCAACGATATTTCGGAGTTTTCTCAGGAAAAAAAAAATGCCACAATGCTCTCAGCGCTGTCACGGCGATACTTCTCTTTAAGTTTTGACGTCTTCAGTTTGGCTGAACGTGATTAAAGCAAAAGCTTCGACTTCGGGGACCCGATTTAGTTTGAAGAAGTCGAGCTTTTCCAGCGGTGTTTGGATTCGATCGCCCAAAATAGAGTCAATCATTAATAAAGCGGCTATAAAACGTAATAACCCGGAGAAAACTTCCCCCAGAGGCACCAGTGCGTCTGGTGGAGTCATATATCAGACTGAAATGGAAACAAACGAGCCTGAATTAGAGTAAAGTGTAAAAGAAAGAACCATGTATGAGGGTGAAATGAGGCTAAAACAGACAAGCCTGAATCTGAACAGAAAGAAGCCTGAATTTAGGTTTAATCAAATGAAAGAGAACAGAAACAAGAAGCTCAGATCAGACCAAAAGAGACGCAAACAACCCGAGATTGAGTCTAAATCAAAGTAAATTGGACCGAAAAAAACTGGAACTCAGACCAAAAACCATCCAGAGTTCAGCTAAACCAGCCTCAACAAAGCTCAACTCAAACTAACCTGGACAGAAACCACCTGAAATTCACTTCAAATCCAACCTAAATTAACCTCAAACACCAGAAAAAAAAAACCCAAATTAGACCAAATTCGACCAAAACAAACCTGAGTTCCACTTTATTCAGACCGAAACAAACCCAAATTGAGGCCTAAATCAAGCCCAACTTAAGCTTAATCCCGACTAATTTGAAACCCGCTATCGAGCATTGAGCCACGTCTGTTTTGCAGCTTCTTATAAACTCCACCAGTGTGAAGTTTTTGCCGTTTGGGATGCAGGCCAAAGAAAATCAAACCAGTTATCTCGTTCTCGCTTGAAATGGGGGGGAAAGAGAAACCCACACCAAAACAAACAACCTCGACCGCTCGATGTCGAAACGAGACTGCGAAGGGGGAGGAGGCGCTTCAACTAACACGGTGTTAAACTGTTTGTGGTCCAAATTTAAAGTTAACTGTTTGATTTGGTCGAAGAATATCAGGATATGATGTCAATTTTGGGGCCTGATTCAGTAGGAAGAGTCAGTAACGCTCCAGTGTGTGTGTGTGTGTGTGTGTGTGTGTGTTGTGGGGGATATGTTGATGCTTTTTTTTCCCACTTTAGCTGAATTTGAATCATTTTGAATCATGGCGCCTTTTCATAATAAAAGTCTTCAAGCTGTCTTGCACATGTCTATTTTATTAGGAATACTTAATTTAAAACCATCACTTGCGTCCGATTGTTTTCACTCGGCTGTTTTGAGACCCCCCACTCCCACTCCCACTGCCCCCCCCCCCACCCCCAAC
>JASSRZ010001091.1:0-7500 GCA_032164315.1 Malacoctenus gilli
CACACACACACACACACACACACACACACACACACACACACACACACACACACACACACACACACACACAGAGAAGTTCCAGCTGGTTGAACTGTGATGCGTTCAGGTGCAGCAGGACGAATGTTTACATGAAGAAGAGCGTCTTAAGTTCTAATTCTCGTTGTTTTTGATAATTTATTACAAACGTAATAAACATTGAAAGTGTGTTGGTGTTTTTTTTGGGGGGGGGGGGGGGCTCAAACAGAAGGAGGGACGCTGCTGGTTGCAGGTTTCAGCCGGCGACTTTAATACCAAAAACTTTGCTCGTATAAAACAAACGATAATAAAATAAACGATTCTGATCTGTCGTGTTAAAACCGCCGTTCTCAGAGTCTCCTCCCGCAGACGGGCTCGATCCGTCGTCAGGGCAACAAACCAAACGCTACAAAAACAAACGTCCGCCGGGCGTTTCCGTGGTTTCCGCCCGGCGAGCGGCTGAAGCGTCCTCCCGAAACATCTTGCGCGAACCGCCCCGAGGTCCGTGGGGGGGGGCGTGGCCTGTCCGTAGGTCCGCCTTCTCACATGCCGTTGAAGCCCCCTCGCTGCCCCCCCCGGTACCTGTTCCCGGCCGGCCCGCCGGCGCCGTGGTAGCCCCCCAGCAGCGACGGGTGCCACAGCAGCGGGCCGCAGGAGTCTAGCCGCTGCCGCGGCTGCTGCTGCTGCCCGGGGCCCCACATCAAGGCGCCGCTGGGCGAAACGCTGGAGGTCCACATGGGCGTCGGCCCCAGGAGGCCCCTCATCCCCCCGAGGGACGCCAGCGGCCCCCTGTGGCAGGCCTGGCCGGGGAGGCGGGGCATGTGGGGGTGCTGCATGAGCCCGGCGCCCCTCTGCTGATGCTGCTGCTGCTGCAGGGGCGGCTGTAGGGCGGCGGCTGTCGCGGCTTCCACCTGACCCGTTGCCATGGAGACGCTTTCCGTGACCTTGGTGGCGCCGGTCGCGCTGCTGCCCGGCAGCGCGCCCTCTGCTCTGATTGGCCGACGGGGACCGGATGGCGCGTCGCTACAGGAAGAGACGAGAGGAGGCGGGTCAGCTCGATAGCGGCGACTCGTCTCGTTAACAGGTGATTAAAACCTGGACTGCAACTGAGGCGGGTCAGTTTCGCTGCAGGAGGCGCAGCAGGAGGCGCAGCGGCCTCCTCCTGTGCTCAGTGTTGAACCGACCTGGAGGCGTGGCCCTCTGCTGGACCGGTGCCGCTCGTCCACGCGGCTCCGGCGTGTCGAGCCGCCGTCTGATGGTTCCTTTGTCCTCCGTCGCCGCCGCTCGTCTGCGTCCGTGTTTCTGCCGCAGACGTTTCCTGGTTTCGTCCCGGCGACGATGAAGCTCCGCCTCTCGCATCTCCTCCTCCCGCGGCCGCCGGAGCGTCCGTCGGGCTGGGAGTTCGCTGCTCGGGCGGCGGCGGCGGCGTGGCGTTCTCGCGCTCTGCGCCGTCAGGATTGGGACCGACGCTCTCGCCCGGGGTCATGTGCAGCTCCTCCTCCAGGCGGCGCCGCTGCTCCTGCACCTGCCGCAGCTGCGCCAGCCGCTCCGCCCGCAGGTGAGACACGGCCATCTGCAGCATCCTGCAGTCCATGTCGGAGGGCTGCGGCACGCCGTCCTTGGAGGACGCGTCCGGGACCAGCTGGTCGGACAGGTGGCCGGCGCCGGGCTGCGGGGGCGGGCGCTGGTTCCCGGAGAAGCCCCCCGTCACGTCGCAGCCCGGCACGGCGTCCACACCGGGACCTGGGGACGGACGGGGGACAGACGCAGGTCAGGCGAAGACCGGAAGCGGTCCGTTTCCGGTTCGGCAGCCGAAGCGGCGAGGCGTCACCTTTCTGCCGCAGCAGCTCGTCCGGCGGCGGCGGCGGCTGCTGCTTGTCGTTGACGGCGTGGCAGCCCACCAGCCGGCCGAAGTCGGCGAGGAGCTCCCGCAGCCCGGCCACGACGATGCCCCCGCCGGCGAAGGCGGGAAGCGTCTCCGCGCTGTTCTCGGCTTCAGACGGCGGCGAGGAAGACGGGGGTGAGAGAAGCACGCGGCGCGGAGGACGGAGGTGGGGGACGGACGGCGGCGGGACGTACCGGTGAGGAAGACGGTGTGTCTGTAGTGGGTGTAGCGCGCCTGGTGCTCCAGGAGACAGTCCAGGTCGGGCGCCGGACGGTCGTTCATGTCGCAGCGGTGATAGGGGAGGAGCTCCACGATCTGCCGCTTCTGATAGGCCGTCAGCAGCTCCAGGATGGCGGCGGCGTCCCGCCGGAACCTGCCGTCACGGAGCAGAGCGTCACCAGGGCGGTTGCCGAGAGCGACGGCGTCGAGAGAGAGACGGCGTTCCCTCGCTACCTGGCCAGTTCCTTCAGCCTCTTCAGCGTCTTGCAGTGAATCTTCCACCTCCAGAGGCGCTCGGGGGAGCTGAGCTGCTCCAGCAGGCGCAGCAGCGCCACCAGCTGGTCTGCAGACAGAAGACGAGGGCAAGTTTATGTATTTATTTGATTGGACAAAAGGCACAATAAAAAAGTTCGGCAAATTGTGGAAAATCGCGATTAAAACAATCTAAATTGATCCCCGTTTTCGGCTCCTTCGCGCAGCTGACAGACGCCCGAAAATCGTCCGAAACCTCAGCCGAGCAAACGGCGAGAGTGGACCGGAGCGCTCCGAGCGCGACCGCGGCGTCCGCACCCACCGTGGGACACGGCGTCCGGGCTCAGGACCGGCTCGTCCGACACGATGCAGCCGCCCGACACGAACAGCTCGATGTAGCTGTTGTTGCGGATGTCGTCCAGCGTGTCGATGCCCACGAACACCACCGAGGGGCGCCGCTTCAGAGACACCAGGCCCGGGATCTGACACACACACACACACACACACACACACACAGTCAGCATCTCTGTGCTGCCCGCCAGGGGGCACGATGGCGGCAGCGGCGGCGGCGTCACCTTGTGCACGTGTGCGGCGATGTCTTTGTTCTTGATGATGACGAGCAGGCGGTTGTCGCCGTTTTCCTCCCGCAGGAAGTCCAGAGGACTCAGCTCCACGTTGCCCTGCTTCACCAGGTGCTCCTGTCACCACACACACACACACACGCGAGCGCTCTTAGTGTGCAGCCGCCAAGCCCCGCCCCCGTCCGTCTGAAGCACTTCCTGTCCCGTCACCTTGACGTCGGCGTCGCCCGGATCCTGCGGCGCGGTGCTGTGCAGGTAGAAGTGCACCGAGTTCTTCTTCACGTCCTTCATGATCTTCACCAGACTGTTGAAAACCTCCGGCTGCAGCTGGCTGATCAGAGAGCTCAGGGCCGTGGCCTTGGGGGCGGGGCCTGGGTCGGGGGCGGGGCCAGGGCCGGACGAGTTCGGTTCTGGAGGGACGTCGCCGCCGTCCGTCGTCCCGTCGGGGGACGTCTTCCCGGCGGAGCCGCCGTCTTGCGGCGCCGTGACGGTCCTGCCGAGTCCGGGCGCGCTGGCGGTCGTGGACGTCGGCATGGAGACGGTGATCTGGAGAGACGGGAAGGCCTCGCCGTCGGCGGTTTGCCGCCGTGCTGGGTCTCCTCCGGGGGGCGCCGCGGGAGCCGCAGGAGCACCCTCCTCGTCTCCGCCCACGTTAGCCGCTCGCACGCTGGCCACGAAGGCGCTGACGTCGAGGGCCAGCGTGGCGTCCGTGCCGGCGGCGGCGAGCGCGTTTTGGGGCGGGGCGTCGTCGAGCTCCCGCATCAGACCGCTGATGCTGTCCCGCAGCGACTTCATGTAGTCGTCCAGCGGGGGGGAGGGGTTGTAGAAGGACACGTACTGGGAGAACTGGGAGGCGGGGGCGTAGGGGCGGGCGCTGGGCGGCGGCGGCGGCGGCGGCGCGGTGTGCGAGGTGGAGTGAGGAGACTGCAGGACGCTGCAGTGCACGTTCTCCTCCTGCAGGAGGAGCTGCAGCTCGGAGGAGAAGCTGCCCAGGTGCTTCTCCACGATGCTGTCGATGTTGCCGGGGGGGCCTGGCGGGGGGGCGGAGCCAGCAGGGGGCGCCTTCAGCCTGCTCACCTCCTCCTCCTCCTCCTCCTCCTCCTGCACTCCTCGTTCCAGAGGCTCCGCCCTCTCCTTGCCTGCTCCCTGTGGTGGCAGGTGAGTCTGTTGTGAAGCTGGAGGGACGGACGGGGGGACGGACGGGGGGACGGACGGGGGGGCGGGACGGTCTCCAGTCTTCACCTCCTGGACAACTCCTGCAAGAAACATCAGCGTTTACAGGAAAATACTTCAATTACTGACAGTAAAAGTAACTGGTTGCCCCGGGCAACCTAATGAGGAGTCATGAGCAGATGGGGGGCGGAGCCTGTCTCACCTGTGAGGTCTGTGGGGGCCGCCGACGCTAACCGCTCCTCGTTAGCACCTCCTTCCTTCCTAACGAGCGACCGGGGCTCACCCGGCTCCCGGGAGGAGGAGGAGGAGGAGGCGCGGGGGGGCGGGACGCTGGTCCGAGGGGCCGGGCGGGGGGAGGCGGCAGGCGGGGGAGGACTGGGCTGCGGGGACGGCGGGGAGGCGGGCTCCGGGGACGAGGGGGGGCTGAGGTCGGGAGACGGACACTGCGAGGGGGACGGGAAGGGGCTGGGCTCCGGGGAGGGGCACTGCGAGGGGGAGGGAGGGGGGCTGCGGCCAGGGGGGGGGGAGGAGGAGGAGGGGCCTCTCCCGGGGGGGCCGGCGGCGGTTGCTGGGGCGAGGTGCTGCAGGCGAGGGTCCAGGGGGAGGGGCCTGTCCCGGGGGGTGTAGCGCTGCGAGCTCAGGCCTGCGCACACACACAACACAACACACACACACACACAGAAACACAGGCACACACGCAGACACACACAAAGATACATGCAAACACACAGGGACACACACACACACACATGCACACAGACACACACACGCACGCACGCACAGACACACACGCAGGCAGACACACACAGACACAGACACACACACAGAAACAAAAACACACACACACACACAGACACACGCACAGACATACACACAAGCACACAAGCAAATACACACACAAACACACACGTACACACACATACAAAGGCACACACAGAACACACACAAGCAAACAAACACACAAACACACAGGCACACAAACACACACACACACACACACCAACTTAAAATCATCTGACTGTTTGGATGTACAGTGTCATAGTACAACACAGTACTGCAGTACAAGACAGTATCATAGTAGAGTAAGCAGAGAGTGGGACCTGTGATGGGGATGAGGACCCACGGGACCTCCTCCTGCTCCTCCTCCTCATACACCTGGGCCCTCCTCCCCCCCCCCTGCCCCCGTTCTCCTCCTCCTCCTCCTCTGTGGTGATTCGTCTCCCCGCTGTGCGAGCCGGGACTGAAGCCCTCCAAGCTACTGACGCTGCCCGCCGTCTGCTCCTGCACACACACACGCACACACACACACACACACACACACACACAAACACAGACACGGACACACAGAGACACACACGGAGACACACACACAAGGACACACACAAACACAGACATGGACACACACACAGACACACACACAGACACACACATAGAGACACACACACACGGAGAGACACACAGACACACACACACACACACACACACACGGAGACACACACACACACACGGAGACACACACACACACGGAGACACACACACAAGGACACAGACACAGACACACACACAGACACACACAGACACAGACACACACACACACACACACACACAAAATCACTTCCTGTTGCATCACAAACTCAACAAGTCACTGAAAATCCAATAAATCCATTCGAACGTCTTTGTTTCCTGGTTTCTTTACACAATCTGACTGTTAAAGAGGACAGTGAGAGGGTGAGAGGGTGAGAGGGTGAGGGGGTGAGGGGGTGAGGGGGTGAGGGGGTGAGGGTCCGTCTGCGGCCACCACGGCTCCTCCAGCGAGCTCCCGTTACCTCCAGCTCGTCCTGCCTCCTCAGGTCGACGTCGCAGCTGGTGGGCAGGCCCAGTCTGGCAGCCAGCCTATCGAAGGGGAAGGACTCTCTAGGTCCCGCCTCCGAGAGGCCACGATTGGTTGTCCCTTCGGCAGCCTGGTGGAGGCCTGGAGAAAGGCGTGAACGACTGATGACGTGTTGTTGTCGTTTACACGGCCGGCGGGTTAAAAGGCGAGGGGGCGTGGCTTTCACGGGAGCGCGTCGGACCTCACCTGTCAGCAGGTTGAACAGCTCGGCGGCGAGTTCCGATCCGTCGTCTCGCAGGTCGACGTCCTTCAGACCCACCGAGCCGATCACCGAGGAGTAGGACAGGAGGGGGGAGGAGGAGGAGGAGGAGGAGGCGTGGCCTTCCTCAGCAGGAGAGACGAGTCAGCGCGGCACAGTGGACGTCTGAGCACGTGCGGCGGCGGCGGCGGCGGCGTTGGCTCACCTGCCGTCCTGTGGTGTCTGTCGGGCTCCTGCGTGGCCTTGAGGAACTTGAGCGCCCGCTCTGCGGTCTCCTGCTCCAGCCGGCGCTTCCTGGCCGGCGCCCTCGGAGCGTTGCCCTCCTCGCGGTTCACCTCGTTCTCGGCGTTCCTCTTGCAGGTCAGAACCAGGTCGATCAGCTGCTGCATCTGCGCGGCGGAAACCAGCGGCGTTGGCGAGCGAGCGAGGACGACGGCGGCGGCGGTCCGGGCGCTCCCACGCTCACCTTTCTGGTCGTGGCCTGCTTGTCCTTAGGCCCCTCCCTCCTGGCGGCGTCCCTCGGGCCCCCCCCGCCGGCCCGGGGCCTGGCCTCCGGCGCCGGCTCGGGGCCGCAGTGGGCCTTGACCATCTGGCGGGCGCGGGGCACCTGCAGCAGGTAGGAGGCGGGGCTACTCAGGTAGCAGCGCAGGAAGCCGTCCACGTTGCTCCGCTGGGCTTTGGGCGCCGCGAGCCGCCCCGGCTGCTCCTCCAGCCGGCCGTCGTACTCGCCCAGCGGGAACTGCCGCACCTGAGGACGCGGCGGGAGGGAGGGGGAGGAGCTGAGGTGAGTCGGGGCGAGAAGGCGAAAGCCGAGCGCTGAGGACACGCCCTCGCACCTTTCCGTCCTTCAGCCCCATCAGGTACTCCTTCGCCTGGAGCTCCACGCCCGCCGACAGCTCGCCGGGCGGGTTGGCGCGGGCTTTGGCCAGAGCGTGGTGCAGCGCCGGGACGAACTGCTTCATGTGAGGCATCACCGCGGCGACGGGGGCGGGGCAGTCCGAGGGCTGGCGGGAGGCGGCGGCGGCGGCGCGAGGCGCTGAGGACAGAAGAGAGGAGCCGTCAGGACGTCTCCGACCGGCGGGAGCGTCCG
This sequence comes from Malacoctenus gilli, assembly GCA_032164315.1. NCBI lineage: Eukaryota > Metazoa > Chordata > Actinopteri > Blenniiformes > Labrisomidae > Malacoctenus > Malacoctenus gilli. The sequence continues at coordinate 7,306 of JASSRZ010001091.1, forward strand.
TGGGTCCGACGGCACTCCGCCGTTCCTCCGCCGTCTCGCGTCCTCTCCTGGGGACACTCACGGAATCGGGACACGTCTCTGGTCTCCGGGAAGACGAAGAGCGCCTGCAGCCGTCTGCTCCAGCTCGCCGATCGCTCTGAAAGCACAGCGGTGAGCTTCAAAACGCGTTTCCTTTCATCCTACAAGCCGTCAACG
>JASSRZ010001093.1:0-10984 GCA_032164315.1 Malacoctenus gilli
TGTGTGTGTGTGTGTGTGTGTGTGTGTGTGTGTGTGTGTGTGTGTGTGTGATTTTTTAGTGTGGGGGGGTGGTGGTGGCCCCTTCTGCTTTTGTCAGGGAGCACACTCATCACAAACAGGATTACAGCCGCATCTGACGGATGCCATTTCTGCTTTAGCCTGGTTTGAGTCCCGCCGCCGCCGCCACTGTTTGGTTCCCTCCTCCGTCTGCGTCTCTTAACCTTGTAATCAGGATGGCGTGCTGTGTCATCGTCACTTCCACGCACAGGCAGAGGGAGCCGCCGGCGGAGCGCTGATGAATGAAGGCGAGCGGGATGAAACGAGCTGCTCGTGCGGAGATGCACAAGAGGAAGAAAGTTTTGTTGGAAATCGCTCGTTCTTGCTGGACGAGCCGGACTGATTCTGTCAGCGCTGATGTGACGAATGCGTTTCACATCTCAAGTTTTGACTACAATAGCGAGGGTAAAGCTTTATTATGCATCAAGCGCTCACAGGTTCCTAATTTTAGCCCCTCAAACTCTGCTTCGATGATGATTCTGTCGAGGAGCGAGATTACTGTCGGATCAGGAGCCTGAAAGATGAGCTGCGTATCAACCTCAGACCTCCTGAAGCTGACGGTTAACAGATGGCACTTTGTCTTGTCTTGTCTTGACTTTTTTTATTCACCGAGGAACCTACGAAAGCAAGCGAGCGGGAGTGAAAAGGGAGAAAAATGGGAAGACACGGCTGGAGAGACACAAACAGAGTTGATGAATGAGAAAAATTTGTTAGGAAAATAAGAGCCTGGAGGTCGGGGGGGGGGGGACATGGCAGCAAATAAAGAGGAAAGCAGTGAACTGAGCGTAGGCAGACAAACAGACAAGGATTAACCTGCTCAAATCAATTAGAGGGGGCGACGGTCTGAACAGGAGGGATCGCTGGTTGAGGAGCGTTGCGCCCTCTCGCGCCTCCCCTGTCGAGGCCACGGCGGCTCACTCCAGCCCATCGTTCATCTGACCGACGGCGGAGCGGCGCAAGGTTTCTCTCAGTCTCCACCGTGCTCCATAAGTCACCCCCCCCCGCCCCCTTTCCACAGTTCTCCACGGAGACGCTCCTTAAACACCTGCGTCTCTCCTCCACGGTCGCTCATCGCTCCCGCCAGACCTGTCCTCTAAACCAACTGTCAGAGATATGAGGAGCAGCAGCCTGCGACCCCCCCTCCCCCCACCGGAGTCCTCAACGTATCTGGCAGCCAGGGTCCCCGCAGGCCTGGGGCAGGGGAGAAGAATGTGGCAGACATGTGGCTGGTGTTGCTCCTCGGGGAGACTTTAGGAGAAATGGCTGCAATCGAGTCTGCGGGGGCTATAACTCACCGGGCCGGCTCCGTGATGCTGTGACACGGTTATTAGCCATATAAACTACGGCTGTCACCGCGTCATTATTGCTCACACTCACGTAAGACCGCCCCCCCCCCCACCTTTTTCTTTAATTTACTTATTTCTCTTTAACATGCTCCGGCCTCTGCTGCTCATCATCCCGCGTTTTCTCTCTCCTTTCTTTCGTCGATTGTGACGCTTCAGGCCGAAGTGCTTTCACTTCCCCTTTTGTTGCAGCCCTGCTTTTTTCCCCCGCGATCTGACAGAGCATTCAAAAAAGACACACACATACTTTGGCATGTTCGCGGGACATGGATGTTAATTAGGCGGCTGCGTGTCTGCAGTGTGTCGACGGGAAGAAGAAAAAACGCAGCTCAACATCACAGCTTCATGTGTTGACCGTGTTTCCTCCAGGTTTGCTTTGTTAAACTTTTCGTGGGATCGTTTTTCACGCGCTGCAAAAGGTGCCTGGCTGAATATCTGAATATCACCTGGACTGATAGACGTACCTGTGATAGTCCCGAGCAAATTGTTTGGGATTATTTGGTTGGTTTTGAGTCGAATGTCGATGATTTTTCTTATGAAAAGCTGTGCAATTGTTGCCGAAGCGACATGGAGACGAGTCTCTTGTAGGTCCTGTCATTTCAGCTGGGAAATACGTCAAATTTACAACCCGTTCGTTCGGAGAGGATCCTTCTTTGCTTCAGTGTTTTCTTTCCATCCCCCTGTTTCCCGTTTCCCGTGGTTGCGTCTTATCGTGACCGAATCTAAATGCCGAGCATCAGGTAGAAGTCCTGCCCGCAGGTTAGGGAGTGTGTTTTATGAGCCCACGAGCAGTGAGGTCATGAGCTCTGCGGCTCCAGAGATAAATAGACTGTTAGACGGTGTTTACTCCTGGCTCAGAGTGATATATGCCCCCCCTCTCCTCCTCCGATTTAGGAGGGAGGAGGCATAAAGATCTCATCCTGCTATCTTTGTCCAGCAGTCAAACATCACAGGCCAGCGGTTCAGCGGAGGCATGATGGGAGTTACGGCCTGCAGGCTTGATGTACGCCCCGGCAGCAGGCAGGAGGAGACAGGAGATTTACAAAGAGGCTCGGCGCCAGATTTAAGGCGGCAGCTCGCACTCATGCATCTCTCTTTGTCAAATTCAACTTTGGATGGGGTGAAATATTCCGGCACCCTTGGCAGCGAAAAACAGTCAACAAGCCAACTGAATGGGCTCCATTCATCCCGGCATCTACATTAGAAAGCACTCTTGATGTATTGTGTAGTTTTGACACAGTTGTGTTCAGATTGTTGTAATCGCGAACACTTACAACGCAGGCTAATACGCGAGTGCATACTGATCACCGGTGTGTCACAGTGTTACCACGGAGACAGACAGTCACTGCGTTTTCCTTCTTCTCTATCCAGACGCTCCTCGTGGCCAGTGTGTCCGATTAAAAACAGAAAAAGTTCAGAGAAAGTTCTATCAAAGAAATCAACAGATGTTGGGCCAATCAGCAGCACCGCTCCCTCCGTGATTACATCAAATCCCGTCAGTCACCAGAATAAGCAGGAGAGAAAAGTGTCGATCTTCCAAAATACATCGCAACAAAAATAAAACTCGTTTCCAGTCAAGTATTATTTTTGTAAGCTTTGATTTGGTATAATTCCAGCAATTATGCTAATTGCAGTTTGAACACTCGTTTCCGTCATTGTGCTCATTGAGCTCATTGTGATGAAATCCCATCGTATCAAACCGAAAGTGGTATTTAACTGTGCGGGATTTTATTTTATTTTTTTCTGTTTTGTTGCACCTACAGCTAACAGGCATCATACGTGTTAAACCTGCACCGTTTCGTCACAATCCCGCGAGCTCGTCAGGCTTGTGCGTGCATTCGGTCAGCGGCGTCCGGTGTGCTGCGCCAGCAAACGGCGACGCATGACGGCACACACATACACGCGTGACTGCTCGCGCCAAATTAGACCTGTCTGGTAAACACGTCGAGTCCGGAGCCTCGCGTGTGATTTCTGCATGAAATTACCCACAATTAACTTCTCAGGTCCTGCTGTCACCCCCCCCCTCTCTCTTTCTTTCTTTTTCCAGCTCCCTCCTTCACACGCATGCTAAGGTGCCCCGAGGAGCCGCTGTCAATCACCCATCAGGCTCCTCGGGTCAATTTGCCAGGCTGCCAAACGAGTCGCGCGAGCGCGCTCCCCGGTGTCAAGAGCCCTCATTATAGGCCAAAGGCTAAACCAAGGGAGTGAATGAGGCCTTCCTCTTCATTATTCCCAGCCCCTGCTGTGACCCCGTGGCCTCCCCAGTGCTCTCTGTACCGGCGCTGCCTCATCCAACCCCCCCCAACCCCACCGCACCTGGCTTGCCACAGCCCCCTTTAACAAAGCGTGTCCCTGTTTACCTGCAGGCCATGGCCTCGCCGCCGCCGCCACCTCCTGTGAATCCACTCCCAGCTCCCTCTGCCTCAAACTCTCCTTTTTTTTCCCCCTTCTTTTCCCCCTCCTTCTACTGTTCTTCTTCCAAGCGCCCCGAGGAGCCTGTGAAAAGGAAAGTGTTTGACAAGAAGGCCTCAGAGTCCCGTTTCCCCACAGTGCCCGCCGCACGGCGCCCACTGCTTCCTGCCTTTAATTGTCAAGGCAGACAGAGAGAACAAACTGGGCACTGCTTTGGCAGACCCCAGCCAGCACCGGGACCTTTTTTTTTTTTCTTCTTTCTTTTGACAGAGAAACTAATTAGAAACATTTAATGTGAACACAGCAATGTCGCTGAACACGCCGGCAAAGTAACGATTCATCAAGCACTTGATTTTCCACCTGCGCTTTTCTTCCCATCTCGCTATCAGTCCGGTGAGTAAACCCACCCCAGCGGCGCGTGAGCATCTCCGACCCCCCCCCCCCCCCGCGCAACCTCGATTATTAATTCACATATCAATTAGCTGTCATTGCAGCACGCGCCTGATGAATGGCTTTTAATTAGCCCGCAGGTGTAACAGAGCCGTCCCGCGTTATCTGGCTCCCGCCCGCACTGCCGGTCGAGCCAGGCCCCCGGTGTCGGCTCAGACAGCTTTTCCTGCACATTAGCCTAACACAATTAAACTAATTATTGATTTTTTTTTTTTTGTTTCGCCCTCCGTACAATTCACGGACCAGATAGCGCTCCATTTGGAGGAAAAAAAGAAGCCCCCTCTGAGTGGGTGGCAATTCCTGAAGGACGGCGGGAACTTCAGACACCTTTTTTGAACCGCGCAAGGCCGCGAGGGCCCGCGAGTTTCATATTATATGGGACATACAAACAGAGAGTAAACAAGGTTATCTGCAGACCTTGATGACTTCACCTGACACAAAAGGCTCCGCTGTTTGTTTTGCGGTCCATCTTATCGAAGAGCAAATGAATCACAAACGGCATCTGTGTGTGTGCGCGCGCGTGTGTATGTGTTAAATGTCGTCCTTGGCGCAGGTTTTAGTAACAACGGAAACAACAGGCCGCGGGAAACACAATTCATGGTGCGTGTCATTTCCTGGCTCGCATGCCGCGCTCGGAGTGCAAAGCTGTGCCGTCAACGTCCCCAACAGAAACATTCCGAGCGCGGCCAATAGAAACATAAAAACATGACTCAGCTGTAGTTTTTCTGCATGAATACATGAATCACTGTGGTACTTTGGATCGAAATGCTGCGACATGACTCAGGCTTCACGTAAAGCAGCTTGCAACAAGCTGTTGCATCGCCTATACGATTGTTACATTTGACGAATTTAAATTGGGTTTCCTTGGTAACCCTGCGTGCGGCTCCATCTGCAACGGATTCTTCAGTTTCTGAAGGTTTTGTCTCGATGTTACCTGGTAACGGCTGTTCAGTCGTATACATGGACGCAAAGTGCTCAAGCAGCATTGGGAACAACTTAAAGCACGGTGTTTTGCCCAAACATATTTGAACTGACGCCGCTCCATTCAAAGTCGTGCAGAGCTGCCCGAGCTGAAAAAAAGCTTATTTTGTCCTGAATGTTTACCTTTGGGTCACTTCGCATCAAGCCAGCAGATTTCAGGCCATTATTCGTGCACCCCTTTAAGATTTTCACTTCATTTTTCACCCGATGATAGAAAAATATGGGCTCCTGGAAGCTTTTCCACCAACTATCTCAAATGTGAAGGATTCAATGGTCTGCAAAATACAAGCCATTAACCATCGGGCCGGTCGTCCTGTGTGTGATTTCTGTGCTCTCTGACACGTTTTTGGTAGAAATGCAGTGGGGCCAGCGGTTGCACAGTTATAGAGACAAAAAACCTTTACCCCCCCCAAAAAAAACAAACCCTATCATCGTTAAGTATGCCACATCTGTCCAAAGTTCTGCCAACAGGGCCTGCGATGCCGTCAAGTAGCTTAGCCATCGCGCCCACCCCTCACGGATAAGCCTCCTTCAGCCCCACGTGTGGTGCTTGACCACGACGGGGGGGGGGGGATCGGGAAGTGTGGCAGGAGACAGTCTGAGAGTCGGGTGCATTCTTAGAGTGGTTAGGGGGCGCACTAATCCTCCCCCTCCCTCCCCTACTAGGTGCTGAGAGAAGAGATAACCTGGGAGACAATGGCAACGACAAGGTTGCTGCGTTCGCTCCTAAGTACATCTGTGTGCGATTGTGTGCGTAAGCTGTTGAGGGCTTGTGGGGACGGACAGGCTGAGTGACTGCTGGGAGGGTGGGGAGGGGGGGGGCATCATTGGGGAATAACTAAAGGGAGTGAGAGGGAGGCAGAGGCCTTTGTCTTTGTTTTCACAGGCCTAAACAGGGATTAGTGGCCTGCCGACGTTTTCTGTCACTCGCCACACTGCCGTGGTTGTTGTAAGGGGGGGTAGAGGCTTAGGGAAAGTGACCACGTGATGAGAGCGGGCTGCTTCAGTTCAAAGCACTCGTTGACTGATCTGTGTCTGAGAGCTACCGGACTCAGCCCGTTGACCTGTTGGGAACGTTTATGCCACGCTGCACCCGCGTTAAACCCACAGGGGCGCAGTCAGCGCACGTCAACAGCAAATCACTCACAACTGTCAGAAAAAGGTCCTTTATTTCATGACCAAACTTCTGGAATTATCTGAAATTGTCAAGAATTGGTTCATTTTATTGTTATTTTCTATGTTTTTCTAGTCAAAAAAAAACAGTTGGACTCCCTGACTATTCAGTAACAGATACTCTTCTTCTAAATTGCATTGATTTTTACCTTTCACCCTGTTTTTATTTTTGGGTTCTGTCTAACTTAATTAATTACCTTTTCTTTTAGATTTTAAGGGGGGGGGGGCGATAATAACGCCAGCTGGACATCTGCCATCAACAGCAGGTGCTTGAAAGATGACGACAGTAAAAGAAGTAAAAGTATCACCCGATAAGAATCGGGAGGAATTTGCGTCAAAGTCACGTTAAAAAGTAAAGCGGCTTCTATCGCTTTTTTCCTCAAAGTGAGTTTTAAATCTCCAACTGATCCAATTTCATCACAAACCCTCAGATTTTAAGGTGAAGCTGATAAATGTCCTGCAGAAGGAAAAAAAAACCAAAAACACTCCCTCCGACTGTTCATCGCAGTCTCCTTGATTTACAAAGTGGTTTAAATAGCGGCAAAGCTTTTTTGAGTGAAAAGGGGACAATAGAAGTTCCGCAGCTGCCGGTGGCGACTCACCTTGTAACTGGTCTCTCAAAGTGCCGTGGTGACCCCCCCCCCTCTGCTCCTTCCCCCGAAGAACTTTTTGTGGATCCCCAACCTCCAACAAAAAAACAAAAAGGAACAAACGGGTGTGGTGGTGTCTTGGCGGGGGCCCCGTCACTTTTGATTCATTAGAAAACCCTGATAAAAGTGCAGTGCTGCAAGTTTTTTCCCCCCGGTTACCTCACCACCCACACACAGGCATTCACAGATCTGGCAGCTCCCATTGTGAGTTCCTCTATTTCATGCTTCGACTGTGTAAAAAAAAAAGAAAAAAGAAAGAAACGAAAAAAAAACAAAAAAACTTTAAGTCCGTCTGCAGAACTCCTCTGTCTCTGAAAGTCGACCAAAGACGACCGGGCCTCTTTTGTTGCTTTTTCACGCTCCCCACCTGCGCTGACGTCAGTGGCGGTGGATCACATCTCGTTTGCTTTAACCTATTTTTTTCCCTCCACAACGTAATGCATCTCTCGCCGCCTCACCTGGAAATACATTAGCAGGTTGTGGAACTTATATTGCAGCGGGGAAAGTTTGCGTGTTTTCCGCTTTTGTTCGCCGTTCACCCAGGCGTGGGCGTTCCGAGAGGGGCAAAAAAATGCGGGTGGGAGTCTGGACCAAGGAGGGAGTTGAAGTGGGAGGAAAAGAAATGTTTCGGCAAAGCGGGAGGATGTTGAGATTGTAGCCATCTTTTTTTACAGGGAGAGACGAGCGTTGTTTATGATACGCTCTCCCCGTGTTCGGGAGGAGGGAGAGAGTGCGCAGGGGAAGGTGATACGGCGATAAAAGCGCCAATGCTGGGCTGAGATAGGACGTGACACAAACTTGGCCGCCATGCTTGACGGCCTTTCCACTCTTGGGGTGAATGATTTCTTTTCTGTTGTTTTTTTTTTTTTTGGAAGGAGAGATACGCCCGCACTCCCCGCCGAGACTTTTTTGCGACGGCCAAGCCTGAATCATGTTCCCGTGATAAGATCGGGAATGTGATCCCCCCTTCCCCCTCAACCAGATAGTGTCCCCCCTGGTTTGACATACAACCCATACTCCTTTCCATATGTTAACACGCAATGTCCCGGCTTTGTCTGCCTAATGGGATGCGTTATCTGGTGGTGGAGTGCAGTGTGTCGAAAGAACAGCAACCGCCATGCTGCGCTGGGAGACGCCTCCTGTAAACACAGCGATACGGATACGAGACGTTCCTGCTGGGTTTGTATGACGGTCAGATGGAACAGAGACGTGATATCCAAAGCTTTGATGCCTCATAACACCTTATATTTGGACAAGAATAGCTGAATAGCTACTTTTCTCTTTATGTATTTTGACACATTGGTATTCTCCTCTTCTGATGCTCTGTCAGCACACCTTGTGTGTTGCTTTGGCTTTTATGATGAAAAACCTCTCTATATACGTCCGCATCCTTATGCAAGTGTCAGATTTCTTCGGAATACTCTTGCAAATTCCAGCAATTCTCTCGAAAAACGATTTTGCATGTAAGAATGCTACTTTTGCTGCTGTGTTGATATTGTTTTCTTCCATTTTCACTTTGAGCTGCAGTCAGAATGAAGATTTTCCAGGTTTCATCGCTTCACTCTCCAGAACCATCACTCTTCTATCCACTCGCAACCCGTTTGCATGTGTCCCTTGTTGCCTCTCTGCTCCTTTCCCAGGATTTGACATAACTTAATTTATCCGAGCATTCGTTTCCCGTAGTTTTGTGTTTTCCTCTCATTTCTCCGAAGTGATCCTGTGACGCCCCCCCCCCGTTTCTAGATATTTGTTGCACTCCCTGTTCCGTATCAAAGATTTCTATCTTGAAATAGATTTAAATTCTCACGAAGCCTGCTGAAACTGGAAATGATCACATTATTCCTCTTTTTTTTCTGCCAGTCAGCTCGGCAGTTTGTTCCCACAAACCTTGTGGCCAAAGATCAGGGAAATTGGACTACGCGGAGAAAACCGTGGACGTCCGTCACTCGCCCAAAAAACCCCACCGCAAGGCTGTCGTCACAACAGTCCTCCAGTCCACTGTCGCGTTCGAATGTTTTCAAGCTTAATGACATTTCCACAGTCTGAAAAAAACAAGTCAGTAAATCTCGCTGAATTATGACTTGTCAGGTGATCGTGAGCTTATCGAGTCGAGCGGGATCGTTTGACGTGAGATGGAGCGAATACACTCGATGCAACTCGAAGATTTGACGTCGTCGCCTCACGAAAGGGCTCTGTGTTCGTGGCACCTTTGCTAAAATGCTGTTTATCATTTTTTTGTGCTCTAATTTAAGAAACAACATCTGACCGAGCCCCACACAAAAAGCAAGCCTGGTTTCGTTAGGTTGGTGTAAAAGAGGATGAGAGTGATGGTGGGAGTGAGAGGGGGTGGGGAGGTGGGGGGCACAACTGGAGACCATCAAATGCCAAGTGTCGAGGGGGTTTGAGTGGTTATGGGTGTCCTCAGGCCTGTCCTCAGCACCCGATGGAGATAAAGATACAATGAGCACCTTGTCCAGCATCTGTGGGGAGAGTTGGAGGGGGGTGGGGGGTGGGGGGGGGGCAAAAGGCATGTGGCCAAATGAGTTGGAGCACCCGATGGCCTGAGGTGTGTACCAGTCTGTTTTCACACACACAATGCGTACACACGCTCAAGTAAAGCTAAATAAAAACAAAACCCAGCACAGAGCGAAGTCGCTGCAGCTTTGCCGAACTCGCCGCCGCAGCTTGTTGATGTCGAGTCGGAGGAAAGAGATCCTCGTAATGAGGCTCGTGTTTACACGCAGGAGTGAAGAAGTGATGCAAACAGTTGAAAGGAGCTCCCTTCGCAGCCCTCTTGCACCGCGAAGAGAAACAAGAGCAGTCTTTTGTTATTACCGTCTCCGACGAGCGCGCTCCCAAGTCCTGCTGGATTCTCATTCGCGCCGCGTGCAGCCGCGTCTCACCCGCCGACGAAACTGACTGGTGTTTTTTTGCTGTTATTACAGAGAGTAATTGGCGTATTGACTTTCACTTCTTAGAGGATGATGGCGTTTTCTTTTCTTTTTTAACCTGGTTCTCCTTGTCACCGTCCCAAGGAGGTGCCCTTTCATTAATATTGATGCTGAAGCACTTGCAAAACAGGTGTTTGGGAACGTTCTAGATCCCGGTTCTCCCTCTCTCCTGAAGGAGAACCCGGCACACACTCTGACTAGCCCGGCGCTCTCTTCCCCACTGTTTTTGATCTTACGTGACAAGTGAGGGCTTTTCACAGACGAGGAGAAGGAAGCAGGCGCGCCGAGGAAAAGCGGCTTTGATTGTTGAAATTAATGAGGCTGGATATGTTTTGCTCTGCTCATTATGCCTACACATAGACCCCCCTAAACCCGGGGGGGGGTGCCCGGAGCTTTGCTTCTCGTCTCCGCGCCATGATCTTTCTCTGTCTCCTGATTTGGAGCCTCCTCCGCCACTTTCTTTTCCTTCTCCCTCCACCATTCCATTTTCTATCTCCGTTTTTCCTTCCCTCCCGCTCGCTCACTTGCTCTCCTTGCCGTGCTGTGTCTGCGGCTCGCTCTCCTTGTGCGGCACGTGAAAGGAAGAGATAGTACAATCAGCTGTGCGGGGCGAGAACAGCCAGAGTGTCGCGCTGGGCTGACAAGAAGCAGACACCTCTTCACAAAAAGCCGCCTTAACATTCCACTTCAGGCCCTAACTGCAGGAAGACAAAAGGGGGCGGGGCCCGCTGCAAATGTCAAAGGGGCTGGGAAACGAGTGTGTGTGTGTGTGTGTGTGTGTGTAATTCCAGAACTAAAAGTGAAAGGGTTTTTTTTATACTTTTGCAAAATTTCTTCTTAATTGAGACCTAACAAAAGCCCCCTGTTCCCTGTGTGTGTTTGGCCAAGGGATGCTGCTGTGTGTGTGTGTGTGTGTGTGTGTGTGTGTGTGTGTGTGTGTGTGTGTGTGTGTGTGTGTGTGTGTGTG
>JASSRZ010001095.1:0-10980 GCA_032164315.1 Malacoctenus gilli
CGATATGACAACAATAAACGATGGTAAATAGTACATCACGAGCGACACCTTCAGTACTTAAACCTAGAGCTTCTAGACGAGATACTTTTGTTCAGCAGCGCTAAAAATGTGAAGAAATCCGTCAAACTGACGATGAAAATGGACGGATGAAGTGGTGAACGCGATACTTGTCGGTGGAAGGAGTCGGAGAAACCTCAACAGGAGCTTTTACGCTTTCCGAGAGAGTCCTCAGAAGTACTGCTGTCCTGACGCACCAGTCGTTGGGAAGAGTCGTCCGAGGACAAAGCGACGGTTCCAGAAAAAAAAAGGTTTTTGGGGAGATTTGTTTGGATCTGAGAGGAACCGGCTGAGTCCCCCCCCCCCCCCCCTTCTCTTCGACCACGACCGGGACGCTAAATGCGGCGCGGCGCGTCACGGCCGTTCGAACCGACAGATTAATGACAGCGGCAGCTGTGATGTCTGCGAGCCGGCGGTTTTTACCAGGTGTATAAAAGAGATGTGCGGAAACGCTTGTTTGCTCATCTGACGGTTCAAACCGCTCTGTGATCATCGGGGACGGCAGCAGGAGGAACCTGTTCAAAGACTGGCTGGGATGAAAAAAACAAACTGCTAAAAAACCCCTCCGACAACACGCCACAAGTCGCTTTCAAAGCATCTCGCCAGAAATTTGGTCAGAATCTTAAAACAGGACGTAAACAAACAGCCAACCGGGAGTCAGAACTTCGGCCTTCGTTTCACATCGTCAGATTACTGCGCTGGACAAGTTTCGCCTTCACACGTTCTTACATCTATCCTCAATCGGCGAACGCGGCTTACGTGAACAAACTCCAACCGTTTGGCCTCGACGCCGTCAGATAACAGTGAACAAAAGGAGCAGCTGCAGCCAGCAGGAAGTCTTCAAACACATCGTAAATTCACGACCGGACAAACTCTCGTGGGACCAACGTCGCTGAACCGACTGGCTCCAACAGAGAGACTTCCAATGTTTTCTTCACTGAGGTACAAATACAAAGAAATACTTCTATCAGTTGAAAAATATCTCAATGAAAATGTCATTTTTCACGCGCACTTGGTTTGTTTACTTTCCTTCTTAACATTTTTATTATTTTACAGTAGCTACGGGTTTTTTTTAATGAGCTTCGTTTCTATAAAAGACTCCCAACATGGTTGTAGCTCCGCCCACCTCTGATACTCAGGACTTCCATCTAATCAAGTATAAGTAAGAAGTAAATAGCGAAATGCCCCCCAACAAACTTGAAGAGTTTGGTGCTGAGGGCCACATTTGGCCCCAGGGGCCACAGTTTTGACACCATTTGTTGGGAATGATCACTCACCCACAGATGTGTGAAAACACACATTTTGTTTACATTCTTCTCATCCCTTCTCGTTGCAATGTTTTGATGCTTTGGTCGTTGTCCTTCAGTGGACAAAATGGATAAGGTGGGAAAAAGGTCTCAGGAAGATAAATACTCAGTGACACAAAAAGAATATTTCATCCCGAGTCCCGTCAGCTTCCTCAAACCAAATCGAAGTTTTATTCCTGACATTAATCAAATGAAATTCCCTTCAAGTAAAAAGGGTTGTTGACAGTTTGATCTAAACTGCAGGGAAAATAAAAACACAAAGAAGACTTCTGGACGTGAACTTTTGTCAATAACCGACTGGTTCCTACTTATTTTTGGTACCAATATTCATGTTCCTGGGCTTCACTGATTTATGTCGTTTTCTGATTGTAAAAATTCCTGCATTTTATTGTGAAAATATTCCCTCAGGTAACAAGAAAAAAAATCACTAAGCATGCAATTGTTTTTTTTATGAATCAGATATTAAACATTTAAATAAAAGTACAAAATGAATTGATTTCTAGATATTGACAATTTCAGAAGTGAAATTGTTCTTTAGCGTCAGTTCGCGACGTCTCATAATATCGTTGAGGAATCAAACGTGTCCACCAGACGGTCGGTCCAGTTCGCCCTGCAGACAGACATTAATTTGAAAGGACCAACTTCTGTTTCTCATTTGGGTGTTTTTTTCTGAGTAACTTCTCATTTTGTTAGTAACTTCTGAAGAAGCTTCCCCCTTGAAAGGACACAAACTAATTGTGTTTGCCTCTTTTTTTTGACGTCCCCCCAACGCGACAGAGTCGTAGTGAATTTTATTGACGCATTTCTCCGTCCATAAAACAGTTTGCTGAACATCTGGACGGTCATTAAACACCTGTACGTCCTCTTCATAGCGTGGACGGACCCATAAAACAACAGCTGGCCGGGTTATCGCGCAGAAATTACGAGCCGTCACCCAAAACTTCATCCAATAAATAAATATTTGCTTCACCAAACTATAAGAGTCGCTTTTGGAAAAATAAAGAGTACAACCTCTTTTTTAAACCACTTTTATTGCCAAACATACTCTAAACATACCATTTGTCCGTGTTGGTTTGGCAACGCTACATGGTGCCTCCACAAGGGGGCGCCGCGCACTCAAATGAGTGAGCCTCGAAAGGAAGTTGTGGATTTATTTCGGCGTTTTCGGCCCGATCGAACCAGACCTTCCTGGCGCGAGCGCACGACCGCCGACGGAGGCAAACAAAAGGCGAGTTTGAACTGCCACTTTTCTTCAAACAAGAAGAGGCGTCGGAGCGCCGCCGAGGAATGCTGAGAACACGCCGTTGGTATGCCGGCGGAACATCCCGGGCCAGACGTCTGAAAATCTACAACTCAACGGCTCGCTCCATGAAAACGTGATAAGCTTTCACAATAAAGGGCGGTGTGTTACTACGGGCGGGTGTTGATCTCAACGAGAGATCAATCGTGGAACGTTGTTATCGACGGTCCGGATTCCTTATCTTAAAAACGTCCTGTGAAACGCTGAATTTAGCTACAGTTTCTTGACACCCGACAGTGAATCGATCCTTCGTTTTACTCCGGAAACAATTTCGTGGATTTTCTCTTTAAAAAACTCATTGATGAGGATTTTTATTCGGTTCTTTCCTTTGAAACGCTCCTCCGCGGTTTTCGCTCGAGACTCTTTTGTTCGTGGTTCATTTTGGGAGGTCGTCCTGGTTTTTTTGTCACTCGGCAGGAAGTAAAAAAATAAAAAACCTGCTGGATTGACGATTGCCTCGGCCACTTTCAACCACTCCACTCTTCCTCCCGCTGAAGTCCTTTGTCACGCTGGTTCGTTGTGTTGCCTCGGAGATTAAATTCTGGCTCAACGACTCCGGTCCATCTCTGAAGTGGTGGACAATAGTTTGAGCTCGATTTTTGAACGCTTTCGTGTCCAACTCTCACGAGCCTTTCATGGCTAAAACGTCCACGTGTCGGACAATCAGAAGATCCTTTTCTACTCATCTTTTGCTAAATTCAAGGTAACTTGCTGACAAACGCCATGTTTGTTTTCTTTTATGCGAGCCTGTTGTTGGTTTTTAATCACCGGCCGTTTGATGCTTTTTCTTTCCTCCGAAACGCTCTCAGTGACCGTCACCGGCTCGTGTTTTCCTTGGCCGACCTTTTGGACGCTCGATGCTCCGAGTGCCGGTGGTTTCTTCCTTTTTTTAGGTCATTCAGAATGGTTGCTTTGGCTGCGGACGTTGTTTATGCGCTGCCTCCGACCGATTTCCCCTCTTTTTGAAACTTCAAAGTGGCTTCCTTCTCTCCCACAGACAGAAAACTCTCTGCTCTCTTTGCTGGGTTTCTTTCTTCCACCAGCTGACAGATGCCAAGACGCCACGTTTTAATGTTGTACATTGGAGGGCACTCAGTAGAGCGCAAACCTCCGCCATGCCACCCAGCTAAAGGTCCCCCCAGCGGTGTGACACCTGGACGCAATGGCACATGGCAAAGCCGGCGAATGAGCTGTAAGTTACGCAGCTCTCCGATGCCTCATTCGTCCCACAGAAAAATCAATCCGAAAACTCAAAACCTCGACCAAACGTTCAGGTTCACTGCATCAAAGCTGTTTGGACGGTTTTGTGGAAGGCGTCACGATTTCCCAAAGAAGCGTTGCATCAGCTTATCTCGGTGGACGTTCAAGGAAACCAGCCTGACCTCGGCATCCAGGGGAGAAGCAACGCGATGGCGTTTAAATCTTCGACCAAACAGGAAGCAGAGAGCGTTCCTTTGTTCTCCGTCAACAAAATAACCCGTCAGCCTTCGGCCAGATTCAGACTCGGCTTCTACCTTCAACAGTTCTGATGGAGAAGTTGAGAAGTTATCAAGCGAGAATGTCTTTTTAAAGCCAAAAGCCGTTCAGCTGGCAAAACAAAGAAAACACAGTGGTATGAAAATGAAGACCAGGGCCACAATTTGTTTCCTCCAGGTGAGTTAATCCGTCACTTATCTCATCAAAAACATGGCAACAGCTTCAGGCCAAAAGAAAATTTGTTTCGCAAATGACCAAAAATTTGCATGTAAAAAGTTTAAAACGGCCCATTTTGATCCGTTTTCTATCCAAATGTTTTCAGCTCACACATCCAAAAAGAAGTCAGTTTTTTTAATTAGTTGGCCAAATAGTGACTGGGCCAATCAGGGGCCCTCTGGGAGGTGGGCGGGGTCAGGGAGCTCGTGACGACCAAAGTGGGAAGTGACTCACTGAGCGCACGGACTGACGTCGTCTTTGTTTGAACAGAAACGGAAAGTATATCAGCGTCAGCGTGAAGCCTTTGATGTTGTTGTGTCTGCATCAAGGTCGCATTGTTAATACTTTGTTACGATCGTGTACGTTTGCAACCAGCTCCTTTACCAACAGCGGTAAAAGTGTCTCGTGCATAAAGTACTTAACGGTACATCACTAATTAAACCGTTATCACAATAATGAATAAAATAACCCGTTTTTCAAATATCGTGCGGCTCTACTGGCTAACGTATCGGTGCTCCAGAACGTATTTTCAACCAAAAACAGATTTGTTGGCCAATTAAAAGGAATCGTGTTTTATGAAAACAGAGACCTCTGTAATCGTACTTTTACCTAAGGAGGCCAAATGTGGAATCAGTAGGAAGTTGACCGAATATCTTCGAGATAAATAAAACACGTGAGGAGTAGAAATCCAACAAAAAAAACAGGAAGCTACTGGAAAGGTTGAGTAGAAGACAGCCAACACAGCAACATAACAATGCAAGCCCGACCGAGCCCCAGTACGCAGCTCAATAGCGCCCCCTTTTCGGATGTGGATGACTTAGTCCGTCCCATACGAGCTCGATTACAAACGGTCCCGATTTCCTACAAGTTTAACAAAACCAGCTGGATCGGCCACACAAAGGGAACAACACGTTACACTAACACGAAACCATGGTGACGGTAATTTCACCCCAAGGCATCAAATGTTCGGGGACAGAAACCAAGAAAAACACCGAGCTGATGGACTCACTTGGCTGGAAAAGAACAAAGAACACTTAATGATCTGGGATCTGGGTTAAATTTGTTGGGCTACAACGACCTGCCGCCATTGCACAGCTCGTTAGCGCCCCCTTCTGGACGTCACTCTAACGCCGATGCCCGAGTCCTTCACGTTCAAGCAGAACTACAACTTTTGGCCGTTTGGTTAAAAAGGTCGAAATTTCCTTCCGAGGAACTTCGACAAAAAAAAAAAAAACAACTCTTTCGGTCACACAAAGAGAGCGAACCCGTGACGTAAACACTGTAAATTCACCCCAAGTGGTGAAATGTTCCTGGTTTAAACAGTCCGGGACAAAAAAAAACCCAAGAGAGACAGTGAGCTGATGGACTCACTTTGCCTGGAAAGAACAAAGAAAACTTTTTTTAAACGCACGGACTGGCGGGAGAGGGTCGGAGCAAAGCTAGCTACCGAGGTGTTAGGCAACAATGCCAGCGCAGACCGGCGCCGCCAAGCGGCTCTCGAGCGCCCCCTGTCCGGCCGTGTCACTGGGACTCGGTCCGTCGGAGGCTCAGAGGAACAGCGTCGCTCAAGCGGGGACCGAGCCGTCGCGCTCGGGCTTATTTACAAGTTGTAAATTCCAACTTTCGGCGTCTTGGCGGAAGACGTCGCCATTTTCACATGGACTTGAGAGCCGCCAGCGACGCGCTCCGCTCGCCACACACTCTCCCAGCAGTCTTTCCTCTGTCTCCGGCGGGCAGCGAGGAGTTGAGCCTCCCCCTCTCTAAGCCCCCGGTCCGGCCGGCCTGGCCCTCCGCTCGCCACACACCCCGCCCGGCGCATCGGCGGGCCGGGGACGCGGAGCTTCGCCGCAGCGCTGGGGGCGCTCCGGAGGCGGGGTGGGGGGTGGAGGGGGAACGGAAGGAGGACCTACCTTTTAGCGGTGCTGTCTCGGCATCCTCCGGTCGCGGCTGCGCCGACGCTCCACGGTAAAATGGCTGCAACAACAGCGGTGTGGATGACAGACTCGGCGAGAGAGGCGGAGGCTGCTGGGGAGCGCGGAGAGGGGGCGGGCTCTGTTAACCCCGCCGAAGGGTGGGGGAGGGAGGGGAGGGGAGGGAGGGAGCGTGGTGGGCGGGCTGGCTGGCGGCGGTGGGGGGTGAGGACAAGTAAATGAGGACTCACCTCAGTTTGGACGAACCCCCGCCAAGTATAAAGCGCAGGTCGTGTTGGACTCCACAGCAATTGTGTTGGAAGTAAACAACGCCTCTCTTCCAAGCCACGGACCCGAGCGTGACGTGACGTCACACGTGGGCGGGGCTTACAACCGTTTCGTTTTTGTCCCTTTCAAAAACAACACAAATGTTTTTGATCACTGAGTTTCTTCTGTATTAAAAAAAGACTACCAGGTTCAGTCTATTATTCGAAATGTAGAAAAAAATTTTTTTATAATTTATTAGCAAATTAAAAAATTTTTTTCATTTTTTAGAAGATAATAAAGGCTGTTAGTTACATATTTTTAAAGCCCATATGTAAGCCTCCTACATCATTAAAACACGAACACAACACCATACCTTTTGATTTTTGAGACCAGTATGTCAACAATCTGTCATTGGTCATGTGACCAATAGTTATTGTACTATGGAGTCACAAACATTCGTTGCTACTTTGAAAACGAAGAAAATAAACAAACAGAAAGATTAAAAAAAAATACTAAAACACCTGAGTATCAATGTAACTTTAAACACGGATCTCAGACAGCGATTTAACAGTACTCAGTTTATTATTAACATGTGGCCACATAGGAAAACGATTTATGCGTCGACGTGTTTGAGTCAAAAGTAAGTAACTGACTCGACCAGCTACTTGGAGTGAAATCGTGACAAAATACACCTGTAGGTGGCAGCGTTTCATCTCAGTATATCGAAGGTCAAACAACAAAGACCAGCTAGACCGCAAAGTAGCTGAATCTCAGTAAAACATGGCATTGTCGACGTGGAGGGTTTGATTTGATGCTTTAAAGGTGACCAGTTTAGCACAAACAGCCTCATATAAAATGGCTGTATCAAAGGCAAAGAACTTCGAACTTCTTTTTGCCAAATATATCTAAATTAAAAAAAAAAATGTAAAACTTCCTTTCATATTTAGCTAGTAGTTAATGAATCTCTTAGCTTAATGAAAAGGAAAACTAGCAGTAATGAGTGACTCCTCGTTATTCTTTAGTGGTTGTTCGAAGGAGAGACTTTACAAGCTGTCGGGAGTCCTGTCGACAGTTTGACCTTGTTAGCAGACAGATAAACACATGTTTGTGTGTTGGTGCCACGCCCGGTTCAAGCAGATCATGTGAAGTCAACGGTAATTTGCATGTTAGAAGTGACACACGCATCGTGTTGAGCCGGAGTCCTTTCGGCCGGTGAGCGATCGTAGTTTTGGACAGGAAACCGACTCGGCGTCGCCTCCCAGTCGTTGGTTGGACAAAACAGTCTTTGCTTCGTTTACAATCCTGTCTCAGCTGGAGGCTGTTCGCATTCCTGACGAGTTCAGATAGAAACGAAGAAGGGGAGGAGTCTTCCACACCAGTTCGTTGTCATTGGGGGTTATTTTGGTTCCAGGGGAAGATGACTAAAGAGATCAACTTGAGGGTGCATTCACACCAGCACAGTTAAAGGGGGACCGGTGGATGGTACCTTGAAAAATCCACAACGATCTGGCCTGTTGGAATGTAGAGCCGGACTCTGTTGAGGATCAGATTTTGAAGCTTTGGTCCCATGAAAATGTGAGACTTCGTCCTCTGGTGAGCAGATCCTCATCCATAAGAAGGGGAGAATTCCAGGCGGTGGAGCATTTTCAAATATCTCAACCTCCCCACAAACCGAGTCCCTGGACTATCCTTTTATGAAATCTGTAGATTTTCTTGTGAACGCTGACGGTTCACCTGCACTCGGCACTGGTTCCGGGTTGAGTTCTGGTCCAGTCTAGTCGGATCACGTCGAGTGAGGTTGATAAACCTCATCGGTCCGACTCTGCTGGACTGCTGAGTGGTTGAACGCTGTCTTTTAATTTTGCTTTCAAAAAACATAGCAGCACATTCAGCTCTATTACCCAACATTACCCTCAATTTTACTCTGAGTGCTCACATGGAAAGTAAAACGTTGAGCGATGGTTTTATTTTACTATCAGAATGAGGTAACGCAAGCTTCACTGGGCGCAGCCTGACTGTTCTTGGACTTTTTTTTAAATCTGCCGTTCCGGCCTCTCGGAAGAAGCACGACCGACTGTGTGAAATCTGCTGAAGGGGCAGTAAACGGGAGATCCATACCAGACCAAGGACACGGCGCTGGGCTGTCGACGCTCCAAATCAAGGCTCCGCTAAAGGTCTTAACGAACAGCTGTCAGCACTGGACCGAGTCCAGTCGCTTCTAACGAGAGACGCCTTGAGAAAAGCGGTCGTTCCGGCCTCTTCCGCCACTTTAGGGCGTGGCCTCAGACCGAGCAGCCACCCGGCTCCTGCTCCTCGTGAGTCGCGCTCTCCTCATTATCATTGACCGCGGCGCTTCTCGGGAGACTCTGGAGGCGGCGGCGCCGGCGACTTTGTGCAAGGAGGGCTTTATTTGGAGGTCCAGGTCCCGCTTTTTCCCCCAGCGACTTGCTCAAGGTTGCATAAATAATTACCCACCTCGCTGCCTACGACGGAGCTTTAGGCGGCGGCTGCATGCATCTCATTAGGAGCCTTATCGGGGACCATGCGGAGGAGTTTTGATCACGCAGCTTTCACGAGATAAGATATGGAACACCTTCATTAGTCCCCACCGGAGAAAAAACGCTCCAAGTCTAACAGAACTGCGACATCACTTCCATGTCGCTGTTTCCTTCTCGCTTTGATGCTGGTATTTATGGTTCGGTTTCCTCGGCTAACATCGAGCCTGCCTCCATCCTCATCACGTCACTTCAAAAGGAAGCAAAGCCCACGAGATAATGAGAAAGGTTGCTACAGATCAGCTCTGCAAACAGCTGACGTCGGCGCTTTTCGATCCCAGGCCGACGTCCTGAAGCCTCCAAGACCTGCAGCTCCGAAACAGCTCGACGCCAACGGGAACAAAATTCAGTCCAACCACAACCTTTCAGACTTCGACGATCGATTGCAGCGTTTTTTAAACCAATATTCTCAATAACCTTCAAATCTGCAAACAGGATGTTAATATTTTATTACCAACAAACCTTAAAAATACAGACACAGAACAGTTTTATGATCCAGCTTCTGTGCCGATGAGCACAACAGTCCAGCTGAACGTCGCTCAAAAACCAGGAGCTGAAATCAGCTGCCGGAGAAGCCGCCGTCCTTCTGGTTCCAGAGTCGCACCAGATTCTTCTGGTAGTTTTGCCATGGGAGGATTTGACCGTCCAACATCAAACAAGTACAAAAAGTGAGGGCCAGCCGTCCGATTGGCAGTGGGGAAAAAAGAAACTGTTGTGCATAAAACGCCACTGAAAACACAATTGTCGTAAATGTCGCTGTAGCAGCGTCCAACAAAGTCCTAAGAGCAGCCATCATTGAGCAGACTGAATAAATACTTACAAAAAACAACAAACATGCAACAAAACCACCATAAAGTCTCTCATCGCCTCCGCCGAGTCCGTCCGCAGCAACGCAGTCACTCGGTGATCTTGCGAGTTCGCCGGCAGAACGTCCAGTGATGCTCCACCGTGTTCTCGTTGGCCCGCTCGCTCATGTGGTGAACCCGCGTGTTGCGTATCGTGAAGCCCTGAAACAGGACAGAGAGCGAAAGAGCCGCCGTTCATCAACAAGGAAAATAAGTTCATGGTGATTAAAAGCAGAATAAAGATCGAGACGATTTGAGATCTTTGGCTTCACTTTGTCGTCTTTTAAGGAAGGAGTGAAAGTTGAGACGACTGAGTGACGATGGCTCTGAACTGCCTGGATTATGTGTGTGGTAATTGGCCTTTACGTTACATCATGTTCAGATGAGGAGCTGTTGGTGCAAACTGGCGTCAAGAGGTCTGTTTTGGCTGCCTTGGCCACAAAAAATGGGATCTGGACGTCATTAGGGTGGTTGTAATGTTTTGGCTGATACAAACGAAGAATTCGACGGAATCCACGCACAGCTTTGGAGATGAAGTCGAGCAGGTGGACCCGCAGGCTGACTTCCTGCTGGTGGTCACATGGTCCGAAGGTGAAGGACACCTGGTAGTCTCTGGTGTCCATCATGTGTTTGTTCCACTTGGTGAAGCTGCTGGAGATGGACGCCAACACGCCGTGGACCTGAAGACACACGCGAGGAGCCGTCAAACTCTCTGCTGCCGTTCAAACGTTTACCCCGAGGGGGGGGGGGGGGGTTGGGGGGGGCGTGGCCCACATTTGACGGACGGCTTCGGGGAGCCAATCGCGCTGAATGTGACTCTCACGCCCGCAGTGATTCAAGCAGATGTCAGAAGACAAGAGACGGGCTGCCACGCCGCATTTACATCACAATGTTGGGGGAGGGGCTCGCCGCTTCAAACAAACGTCTGTTCTGGCGGCAGAATCGGAGGGAAAAAAAACCTCGAATACATTTAGCAGCATCACACACACACACACACACACACACACACACACACACACACACACACACACACACACACACACACAC
>JASSRZ010001096.1:0-10980 GCA_032164315.1 Malacoctenus gilli
ACACACACACACACACACACACACACACACACACACACACACACACACACACACACACACACACACACAGAATCGCCTCCTAAGCCTGGAATCTCGCTGTGGATTTTCTCACTGTCTGAATTTGTTATCCATCCATCCATCCGTCCGTCCGTCCATCCATCCATCCATCCATCCACCCATCCATCCACCCATCCATCCATCCACCCATCCATCCATCCATCCATCCGTCAATTCATCCATCCGTCCATCCCTCCATCCATCGATCCATCCATCCATCCATCCCACTGTGAAGCCACACTAATAACAAGTGATTGAATGACCAATTACCGCAGTGATGTACTCAAAGTAGATGATGTACTCAGGCAGGATGAGCTCATGGTCAAACATGAACCACTGCGTCCTGCGCAGATTGCACTCGTGACTTTTGGTCCTGCCTGGTCCTCCTGAAATGAAAAGGGCAACATGAACCGTTGGGAGGCGCTGGTTGTTTTTCCCATCGCTGTTCTCCACCAGGTACCTTGGCTCAGCACAGAGCTGGGCTGAGTGTCCACCCTGCGGCAAACTGAGAAGGCTGTCGAGCAGCTCCTCCTGTCCAGTGGTTTTCCATCCCGCAGGGGACGACTGTTACCCACGAACACCTTGGAAAGGACAACCTGCCCTTCAGGCGGAAACAAAACAAACAAATAAAGGGGTACAAGGTAAACCCTGGTGGTACCTGATGAATGTGAGAACTAAAGTGGTACCAGCTTCGCGAACTTACCGTGTCTGAACGGGATCGTTTCCGCACCTTTCTTGTTGTCGCTTCGGCTGGCCTGTTCAAGGGCATGCTCAATTCTCGGCTGTTCGATCACACTCAAGCTGTCTGAGAGAGGGATAGCAACCTCTCCTCCCAAGGCCTAATTCAAAGAGGGAACGGGGAAGTATCAGCCTTGTTAGGTCTCGGTGTGAAAACGTCAAAAGCGCTTGCAGAGTCCTGTAGAGCTATCTACATCTTCCTGTATACAGACACGCGTCACACAGCTTGATAAATAAATGTTTCTTGGACCATTTATCAATGTTACTTTTCATTTATTGTATGTTTAAGCAGGTAGGGCGCATTCTAAGAAACAGCTCACAACAAACACACCTTTAGTGGCTCTGCTTTGAAGCCTTCCTCTAGAATGCGTAAAGTCTCTTCCTTTTCACATCGCTCAGGGTCAGGCATGTAGAACAAGTAGTCCAGCTGCTGTCTGTAATTTTTCCTGAGAGAGAGCCTTTTGTCGTGCCAAAATACCCTCAACATATGTGTGTTTTGTGGCAGCGCATCGATCCGCCTCCTTTCAAAACAGTTGCAGTTTACTTACTGTGAAAAGGGACTATTGTCGTCGGCTATCAGGCCATGAACCTTCTCCTCAAAGCGAACCCTCAAAGCATTGTTGTTGACGCGGATAACTCCGTTGACCTTCAAGTCAACGATGCCGTGGACCTTGTAGTCGGAAGGAGCAAAACGGGAAAGCAGGAGGTCGCGGCACGAGGCGAACCTGGTGGCGGGAGGGAGAGAGAACCTTTATCCCCACTGAAATTCAACATTAAGATGATACTTATTCTTACAAACGATAGTATGACGCCGTCACCAAAGATCTGTGGGGTTGCCCTCCTCCAAACGAATGTTTCCCACACTCTCGAGCTCCATCAGCAGAAACTGCACCGTATAGTCCATCCTGTTCGTGGCTTGAGCCAAATCGCTCTCAAAACATGCTTCGATCCTGGAAATAACAGATTTAAAAAAAATCATTCTTTTGCAGCAAAGCACAGACGCAGTAATTAGAAGGATTTTCTGAAAGGACTGAACACAGTACGGGCAAAATTCTTTTGGTCCGAACAAGCCAACTCACTCATCCAGTCTCCTGGTCCAAACGCTCAATCTTTCCTTCAGGGCTTCGGTCCTCAGGAGAATCGTTGCCTCCGAGGCAGAATCCGGAACGGTGTCGGAAGGTGAAGCGCTCGTTTCGGCGAAGCCCTCCTCCGCTTGAAGCGGTCCTTCTGGGTGAATGGCAGCAGATTTCCTGCAGCTTCTTGATGTCACGGAGAGCTCGTGTTCAAGCTGGCGGTGAAACCAAACCAAAACAGCTCTGGTGTTCGTTGAGCAGCACCAGACTGGACACAGTCCTGCTGGAGACATGTCCCGCACGTCAAAACAAATTGTACTCACGCTTTTGAGGGTATGACTGAGGGTCTTGATGCGTTCTTCGGGTAACCGTGACAAAGCTTTCTTCTTTTCTATCAAACTCAGCCGGATTTCTGCCAGGTTCCTCTGTGCAGTGCGCATACGCATATTGTAGTACATCTTTTTCTTCATGACTGCAGACTGAAAGGAACAAGATTTACGATAAATCACGAAAAATAACATTAAAAAAAATGATTTTCCACGCGTATCAGCTCTGATATGAAAAAGACGGTTCAAAAAGTAACTGTGCGCGTCTTCTCAATACCTCTGTTGATTCCTTGATCAGCTTGCGGGAAACATCGTAGTTGTCGAGACGCTTGAGGCCGGGCATATGGTAGAGAACATGCGTAGCATAGTTATAGAGCAGACACACTGGATTTGGGACTGAGGCGCGGTCCTGCAGAGCCAAGTCTACCAGATTAGGCAGATGGGCGAGAAGGGTCAGCTCCTGTGGCAGCCAGAGAACACAGTGTTTAGCACAAAGGTAAGTTCAGGGCTCAGTCAGTGTGCTCCAAAATGACATTCCCTTCAAAGGAGGACATATTTGGTTACCTTTCATCTATTGTCTTGATAAAAAAAAACAATAGACAATAAAAAAAAATGCTTTATGGCATTTGTTAAAGATTAAATGAAATTATGTAAGAACAGAATGCCAGCAGAAGTGTGTGGAACCTCTGCTTTGATGAAATTAGTAATAACAAATACACGCGCGCACGCACGCACGCACGCACGGTGGTACTGTCAAGAAATGTCATATTGTAATTAAGGCGAGGAGAACTCTTTCCTCTCCTGCAGGGAATACAGTTCACTGTGTGATGTGCGGTGAATGACAACAATTGAATTATTTCAAGCTGAGGTGGGGTGTGGAGAAAAACATCGAGGCCAAAGGTCCAGTTCGAAATCAAAGCAGGCGTCCACGCAACAAGGAGTGTTTCTTGTTGAAATAACCTTGAATAATGTAGAGCGTGAGGATTCAGAAAAAAGGCTCTGAATGGGCCCCCTCGACTTGTACAAAGTTAGACCTCTGAAATGAGTAAGTGTAAGAGGAAAAAAAACTCAGTCTGTTGCCAGTGATTTTACGTTGATCCAGTTTCTACATACGATTAAAAAGTACTGACAAATATTTATAAAATGCTGCTCAATATCTGAGTGGAGGTCAGTGAACCTGTGGGAAGAACGACTGAAAAGCTCAACGGTCCGAAAGCCCGACCCTTTGCTCTGATTTAGTGAAAAGCTATTTTGTCAAAACTGTAGATTTCATCAGGATTTTTTTTTTTCATCTCGGAGAAAAAAAAAAAACGTTTTTTTACGGGAACGGTTTCGAAACTCGTCTCCGTTTCGAACCTCACCTTAAAGGAGCTGATTTTGTTTCCGGACAGATTGAGCTCGAAAAGACTCCTGTTGGGATGAAGGCTGTCTTCTTGGAAGCAGGACAAAAAGCGGTTTGATGAGGCAGAAACGAAAACTTCTCACAAACCAGAAGACACGGGACTCTGAAAACCTACCAATCTTTTCTATACGGTTGTCGGCGAGGTTCAGGACTTTGAGGCTTTTAAGTGTGGCCAAACCCTTCAAAAAAAAAAAAAAGAACCACCAACGGATGGGAGATGTAAACATGTAAACGTGCTACATAACAGTTGAACAAGAAATAAAACACGAGACTGAACATATATACAGACAGACAGTGAGTCAGACAGACACATCAAATGAACGAACAAACCTCTATCTTGGTTATGCAGTTATTGTTGAGCCACAGAATCTGTAAGTTGACCAGTGGCTCCAAATTCTTTATTTCACTGATCTGATTGTTGTAGAGGTAAAGCTTCTCCAGCTGCGTACAGTTTTGCAGCCCACATATCTCCTGCAACAGAGACAACCAAGCACAGGTCACCTTGTGAACTTTGGCAAACCAGAATTGGATTTGTATTCAACACCGACTGGGTGACTGATGGTTCATGTGCGAAGACGACGAAGATAATTGATCGTTGCGATCAATAGATTAGAGAATCACTTTAATTACACTGTTGGGAAAGAAATTATGAAGCAGCTCGAGCAAGAAATGCGAAATGAAAGAATAGATAAAAGAATAGTGATGGACAGAATAGTGGACTATATTGCGACTCAAGTCTTGTGTAGAGGGCGGTATAGGCAGCCGTGTGTGTGGTTCGAGCTGTGTTCTAGTCTATTTTTGGTTTATTTCCAGGGAGTACAGTATATAGTGGCCAGTGTCCTTCCTTTGCGTCAAGCAACAAAGCAATAGTAAATGTCTTTGGGAAAGGAGTGAGGCAGAAGAGGAGCGTGGGTGTGTGTGTGTGTGTGTGTGGGGGGGGGGGGGTTGCTGCTGGAAACCTGCATGATAAACTCACCGTCAGGTGGCATTGCACGACCCAGAGCTCCTTGAGCAGAGGACAACACTCGAGTCCTTGGATGCGCGTCACTTTCTGGTCCACGACGGTCAGCTGGCCGAGCTTCGGGAAGAACGAGAGGCCGACCATGCGGGGGAACCCGGAGAAGAACATCTCCAGGGACTCGACGTTGCCCCCTTCTTCTACAATTTGGTCGTAGGACAGTCCGTTAGCCACACACTGTTGCAAGAGGATCAGAGGAGCATCACCGTTCTCAGTTATGTGCGCGAATACTTTCACTGTCAAAAGGGACAAAAATGAATTTAATCCAAATGCTGTCGTTATCTTTTGGCTTATTTTCGTTATCATCTGCAATAGAAAGCTCAGTAACTTTGAGGACATCTGGTAATAACAAAACGGCAGATATCACAGATCAATCTTAACCTGTAGTTCTTTTCAGGGACACTGGCAACATCATTGCCATTATCATACTACTGTGACCTTCCAGGTTATACAAAACCGTCAAGGTAGAATGTTTCAAGTCTTTCAGCATTAAAACAAAAAGAACAACTGAAAACTGAGCTCGGGCCTTTTTTTTTTTTTTCTTTACATTTTTTTTGTATCCAGACATGTGTGCCAGAATAAAACCAAAAGACCTTACCTGAAAATGGAAAAAAAAAAAAAGTAAGTCAGGGTTCAGAAAGGAAATGAAGTCAGGAGGTTCACATGGGGAACGAAAAATGATCTTAAAAAACAAAACAAAAAGAAAAGTTTTGGAATTCCTTCTTTTTTTTTTTTTTTTACACCTTAAAAGGAGTTTGGAGTGTTTAAAACATGACAACAACAAAAAAGCAAAATATGTTTCTATTTTTGTCTTACAGTGTGTCCTTTGGAGAGGACATCGGAACTCTTACAGCAAATATGAACCACAAAACATGCAGTTATATGTTTACATCTCAACACTGACGACATACAAGGTTGTACATTAAAACCAGAACTCTTCTGGGCCTTAATCTACAGTGCAAGGAAATCTCCTTCCTGGGAGAGATGACCAAGGTACCGTCGCAGGGTAAGTAAAAAGGCCACAGTAGTGCCAGGAGTTCCTATCTTCAGTCTTTGGAGGAACCCCCACCCCTACTATATCAGTGAAAAGCCCAGGATGTCCTCTGTAAGGGGCAGCAGGATTTAACACAATGGTGTGTATGGTTTCGGAGATACTGACCACAGACAAATGTCCTCTACAGAGGACAAAAAAAAATGCTGGGTCTCAAGAGGATGTGACACTCTAGGACTCTAGGACAGGGGGTGTCAAACTCCGGTCCTGGAAGACCGGTTTCCCAGGACTTTTCCACGCTTCCCTGCTCCAACACACCTGAATTAATTCAATGATCATCACCGGATGACGTCCAAAACTCGTTGGACGCCGACCCTCCAGGACCGGAGTTTGACACCTCTTCTCTAGGAGCAGAGTGTATGGACACAAACCAGGGGTGGGCGTTCCAGGCCCTGGAGGGACGCAGCCCGGCATGTTTACAATGTGTCCCAGCTTCAACACACCTGATGGCAATAAGCTGCTCGTCATCAGGCTCCTGCTGCAGCGCTGCATGATGACCCCAATGAGATCCAGGTGCGTTGAACCAGGAACACATTGCAGGGCTGCAGATCCCTCCAGGACACTATAACGCCCACCCCTGATATAAACACAATGTCAGGAAAGTCCTCCTCTGTGGAACGGTCAGCTGTCCGGATACTTCTGCCGTCGGGTGACCAGTATTCACCTGTGGCACCTGTGATTTGCTATGGTGCTCAGGTGAAAACAATCAGGGTTAATGAGCAGGTGAGACACATTTCCACACTCACAGTACAGTATAAGACCCGGTGCCACTGAGCCTCCAGAGAATCTTTCAACCTTACCAGTTTCTTCAACACCTCATCGTCGGACGGCGTCTTTTGTTTGGCACTCTGCATTTTATCCCCTGCAACAAAGTGCAGCAACACCCTGTGTAAATGTGCATATATCGGTTTATTTGCAACTCGGCGAATCAAACTGGAGAAGGTGAGGAGGGGGGGGGGGTCAACGGTAGAGGCTAAATAAGCCTCGCTGTGAATCGCCGAAGCATTCCGATAGGTACATAACGGAACCTCATAGGGTTGCTCATTTTGTGAGCCTTCGGGAACGGTCCTATCGCTTGTCCAGCCGTCGAATAGCAAGTCTCATAAACGGCGCCAATATTGTGACATGCTAGACAAGATAAATCACTCAGAACGGTGTTGAAATGAAACTAATCACCCAAAAGCCGGGTTCGCTGTTCGCAGCGGAGTTTACCTGTCGACGCGAGTCCGTCCGTATTCAGGCACGCGCGTCTGGTTGCTAAGGAGGTAAATTTAAAAACTTTTGAGGTCCCGGCAGTTCTTTGAGCGGCCAGATGAGGGTGCTATGAAGCAAGATATGGCTGTTACCCAACGATAGATTAAACACAAAACTGTAAATATTTTTGTAAACAAGCTAGGAAAGCACGAGTATACGCCAAGCTGCTTTCCAGTCGAGTTCTGCTTGTTTTCGTTCAATCTCGAAAATAAGAAAAGCACGCCATCTTTATTGTGCCCCCCCCCCCCTCCTCCTGCACCATGCGTCCGAATTGTGAACGCATAGTGACTGGAGCCATTTTCACTCCATCATGTAAAAATGTTTCTTTTTTTGTGTGACAGTGACGCTGTCTCCGATGAGACACTTGGTCCAACGTGGCGTGGCCTCTGTCCCAACGAGTGCCAACCGCGAGTCTCGCGGACAACATGACGTCACCGCCGGAGCAGTGAACTAAAACAATCACCCTCACTCCTCTCCTCCTGCTCCCCGACCGACCGCACCGCCTCATCCGTGGCGTCCACCAAGCCCAGGGCTCAGCGCATTGTTGTGTGCGCGCCTGTGTGTGTGTGTGTGTTTGTGTGTGTGCGTGTGTTTGCGTGCTCCTCTGTCACCTATCTCACAGCGCGAACGGTGCAGCCGCTCATTGACCGCGCAGCACCGTCACACGGTAGAGAAGATATATTAAAAAAAAAGAACCCTGGTAGCTTTAGTGTATCTTTCTGTCCGACAGCGGGAGGAAGCATGTCTGCACAGCCCGGTGAGGAGCTCGGCTCGGAGGGGAAGTGGTTCGGAGATGACTATGAGCGGAACGGCCTGTTTGGGAATACGCCGACTCGCTTCGACGAGCTGCGTGAGGATTTAAAGCCGAGAGGCGGCGACGCGTCGGGCGACCTGGATCAACAATTTCATCCTTTTCAGGACGACGGGAAAAGGCCTCCGGTTGCTATGGAAACTGCATCTACAGGTACGAGTCGCACTTAGCCGATCCCAATATTTACCCATGTGCACGATTAGCTACGACAAGGCTCGGGTTGACGTCTCCCGGTATCCGGCACCCGAAAGTAACGTTGTTGTTGGTCCGAGTGAAGCGCGGCAGCTCGGCGCATTTGTCGGTGATTTTTTTTTTTTATCGGTCCGACGGACGGCCTGTCGGCCAGCCTGGCAAAACTTCTGCACTTCAAAACCGAAAAAACAAACGTACGAGCGAGAAAACTCTATCCAGACAGTGTTCAATCAGTGGCGCATTGTGCAATAATCCCACACATTCCAAACTGTAGTCACTCAGGCGGAAATGATGGGATGCAGGGTATGGGTGTGGGGGAGAGGAAGTGCATGGACCCCCCCCCCCCTCTTCCTTGGAGACCCCCTAAATGTACCCTTTTCCATTAAAGAATGTGTCTCATTTAGAACTATCTAGTGAAAGGTGAGGGATATTCCACTCAAATTCCACACAAAATGTATACACAAGAATGATAAACAGCTTGAAGGCCCACAGCATGCCCAGCTTTCATTGTCACCGAGTAGATAGTAAACAGTTTGCTGCTAAATTTTCAGCCATAAGGACAAGACTTGAAATGGTCCTGCCTGTCCTGTCTTGTGTTCTGCATGACACAGACCAACATCCACCATCCTGTGGGTCACGCTCGTGTTGTTTTCGTTGTTGGATGCCGGGGGAGCGTTTTTTTTTGTTTTCATGGGGAATATAATGCAGGCCTTATAGTCCATCACTCTCCTCAGCACCGCTCTGCCCGCGCTGCTATTTTTATTCCAATGCGAAACGGGGCTCACTATTCGCTGGGCGAGCAAAACTCCAGCCCTGCACTTTTTATTCACAAGTTCACTGAAAAATTCATGGGATTAAGCTTAAAAAAAAAGAAAAAGCTACCCGGTTTCCTGGCTCTGCTGCACGGGCATCTCATTCTGCTACCTGTCATTGGTCCAAAAAGGAGGGATCATGTTTTGTTTTTTTGTGCATATTCCAACAGTTTAACTTAATGCAAATACTTGACTTTGAATTTTTAAGTCCAAAGCTGAGTCGAAGTGGAGTATATAAGGATGTTAGCCCACATTTTTCAAAGGACTGAAAATGATCGCATGCCAGGAAGCGAGAACAAAAAGGAAACTTAAAGGAAAAAGCTAAATGAAAGCGATGAAGAGGGCGGTCGGATTCGCTCGACACTGAGCAGAAAGTAAACAAAGCACACGCTCTAGTTTTGTAGTGCGCCAGACAGCCTCAACTCTGTGTAGGTGCACGCAGACAAACGCACACACACATACACACACACCGCCTTTGTTTGGGTTCCTTAAAAAAAAAAAAAAAGGAAAGAAGGGCTGTCTGTTATGGCTGCGACTCCCACGGAGCGGCGTCCACGCCAGTGAAGTAATCCGCTCTGTCACTTGTGTTCTTGGTGGGAACAGCGCGGATCTCGTCACTTGGAGCCGGGCAGAGTGGACGTCTCCCTCTGAACCCGACTCGGTATCGTCCGTTCAGATCTTTGTCAAACATATTCGCTCCCGGCGGCCGCCTCTAAACAGTTTCGCACCCTTTCTCCTCCTTCAACTGCATATGGATTGAGTGATTGTTGAATATTTTTTTGAATGCTCAAACCTGACAAAGGTCTGGTCTTTTTTTAAACAGGATAAGAGGCGAAACTGCATCTCTCCGAGTTGTCTCGAATTGCCTCTGGAGGTAATCGATCCGCGCCTGTTCTAAATCTTGTTCACAACAGTAATCTACCCCACAAGGGCCTCGATGATGCTGACATCAGCTGTATTAAATCACCACGGGACAGGACCTCCTCCTCGGATTACAGCGTCTCCGATAGACGCTGGAGTTTGCCACGGGGCCAAAGTTTCGAGAGACGCGAGGAAAGCGAGTTGCGAAGGATGCTGCCTCATCGCGAGGCCCCGTCTGACGTGGGGTTGGTCTCCAGCAGATGGTGTGCCTAATAGCCCTCTGCCTGCTCTCTGGCATGGAAGACAACAACTAAGTGCATATCCGACACAACCACAGACGCTGCATTTCGGCGTCCCGCTTTTTATAGATCCCATCGGCGCGTTCACACCGGCGTCTCTGTCGTGAACCGCCGCTTTGCATCAGGCAGGACAAAAACGCTCTCGCACAATCCAGCGGCTAATGGGATGATTAGACCCGAGTCCCTCTCTGTGTCAGTATATCATCAGTGACGGGGACGAGAAGGCTGGGTCCTTTCCATATCTCTCGGATGGAGAGCACTTAGTGGATGCCACCAACCACGTACTTTAGCTGGGGAGAGCTGACTTCCTGTTCCCAGGGGGGCAAGTAGTGCGAGGTCTTTTCAGACTGGATGATAAAAATGCCAGATAATACAGTTGGAAGTAGGAAAAGGGGGGGGGGGGGAGGCTTAATGGCGAGCGATGCTGTGATGAGGAGGCCGATAGGTCAAACGGCCTGAGTGTCGGGGCAGTAAAAAGCCAAACCTGGAGCTCCAACAAATTGCACTTTCTTTCAAAGACGGGATTTAGCATCATCCCCTGGCGAAAGCACTCAGTGGTCAGTGGTGCAGCCACGGGGGGGTGGACGCTCATAGCCGTTTCTCAACACCAAGTACGCCGAGTGCGGACTCCCGAACTTCTGAAGTCCAGACTTGGAAACTCGGAAACTTCCGAGAACGCGACTTCGCAGTATGGTTTTTCCTACAATTGGAACGGCAGCGTACTCGTGACGTCACTTCCTCGAACTCCGGTGTCTGCCGGCGGTGATTATCCCAGAAATGTTTTTTTTTGGTTGTCAATTGTAAGAAAAAATAAAATAACTACATAAAACAACCACCTTACTAGTTTTTAAATTACTGCTTATAGTCGTGTGCTCGCTCCTCCACCATCGCTGGTTGTAGTGAAATGCATTCTGGGATACATGGCTGTCCGAGTCAACATCCGATGCATCCCTGGTAAAATGGGCGTTACAAGTTCTCATCCGGGTATCTAACCGGACTTGCTAAAATGCGAACTTGTGTATTGGAACAGGACTTGGGCGCTGACTGGTGACGTTTCACAAGTCCGGGAGAACGCAAGTACAGACA
>JASSRZ010001097.1:0-10978 GCA_032164315.1 Malacoctenus gilli
TGTGTGTGTGTGTGTGTGTGTGTGTGTGTGTGTGTGTGTGTGTGTGTGTGTGTGTGTGTGTGTGTGTGTGTATTGGCGTTGCCACTGTGTGTGAACAGGTGTGTGTTCATCCTGTCACCTGTCTGATCTGTGTCCAGCCACAAAGCAGCAGCTGGCGGCGAAACAGGAAGGAAGAAGGAAACACATTGCAGTTTCTTTGTAGCACCCCGAGGCCAGGCTTTTATTTTGAAAGGACCTTTTGTGCGTGAAGCCGAATGTGTTTGCTGTCATAGTGATCATTTCTCCAAGCTGCTGTTAAAGCATGTTAATGGGCCGCGACGTGAGCAAACAGGCTGAAGAGGAGAAGCGAGCTTCAGGGCTCATTCAGCCCCATTTATATGGGCACGGCGCCACCTACTGGGCACACAAGTCCAACACTTCTCTGTGACGTATTTCAAACGGAGCAGAGAAAGAAGACGAATTATCATCACACACAAGGAGACGCTTGATTTTGTGATTGGTCAATTTTTATGTTTCAGTGTGCATTTTGCTTTCTTTATTTCTCTAATTGGATTGCTGGTCTGAAAACCAAAGTGCCTCTTAAAACAACTCGGTAAGTAAAAAATACAGAAACACTCATTGATGAATAAATAAGACTCTTAGCTCCTGAATAGAGCGAAGATGGGTGTTAAAGCATCAATCTTTGGAATGAAAGGCACCAACATGACTAACTGGGCCAGAGCTGCAAAAACAGGTGAATGTATGAAAGTACCGTCTGCTACTTGTCTATAGTCCAGTCAGAGTTGTAATACCACTTTACGCCTCAAGATGGTGCAACATGACACCTTCTGTTTCTAAACTGAGGATGGAAGAAGCAGCAGAAAGTGAGCAAACTCATTACAGAGAAGATAAGATGTTTATTTTCTGAAACGACCACCATTGCTGCGACTACGCGTCCTTTTTTTTTAACCCTTCATACATGAAAGTAATCCACTTTTATCTTGATCTTATCCAACACACCTGAATAAATTCAATGATCATTAGCAGGCTTCTGCCGAGCAGGATGACAGCACACTAATAGGTGTGGAGTAATTGGCTAGCTGGTGTGTTGAAGCAGGGAAACATTCAAAACGTGTCGGATGTCCTCCCTCCAAGACTGGAGTTTGACACCCCTGAACTAGTGTAACATTTTTTTCGTTGTTTATCTTTTTCTGGAAATATCCTCCTGCAACTCTATTCTATTCTATTCTATTGTATTGTATTCTATTCTATTCTATTCTATTCTAATTGGGATTTTATTCCGCTCATTATTTTGGCCCCTGAACGCACCGCCCTTCGCCGCGTGTGTGCGCGCGTTCACGCGCCGTTCTGCGCGTCCCAGTCATGTGACAACGGCTCACCACGCCTGCGCAAAGAAAATAGAAGATGGCGGAGAGTGCGGAACTGAAGGTAAGGCGCAGCCTGAAATCCCGAGCATTTTTCGCGGTGTCGGCGCGGCGGCACGGCGGCGCGGCGCGCTTATTGGCGGCTGGAAGCCCCGGTGAGGCGGGCTGCGGCTGGATCTGGCGTTTGCGGATGGGCCGCCGCAAGAAGTTTGCAGAGCGTGTTTGTGTTGATGTTGAGGAGGCGCTGGTTTGTGTGAACGGACCGTTTTCTCCAGCACACCCGCTCCTGCTGGGGCGGCTCTCACTTCAAACACCAGCTTCGGTGTCCCGGTCCAGCACCGAGCCCGGCCGGTGCCCCTGCCCGGCTTCTCCGGAGCCAGGTTCGGGGGAGAGTGCGCGGTTTGTTCGGGGATGAATTCAAGCCTGTGAAACAGCGTCTTCCCGGCACCGACAGCCTCCAGACGGAGCGGCGGTGCGAACCTGACAGCGGCGTCATGCCCGCAGCTGCTTCTCGTTTAAAAACAATCGCACCGAGTCGTTTTTATTCCCACTGTCGGAGGTTGATAAAGTTTATCTGTCGCTGCTGAGGCCGGACGAGCCCGCAGGTGAGGCGGCGGCGGCGAGAGGGACCGGCGGCTTTCAGGGACCTGTTGATGCCGCGCCGTGAACCGTTAGACGCGCGGCGCGTTCAGGTGTCAGATCTGATCCAGCGGATGATTAACGCGCGACTGTCGCAGGTTCGAGTCCCGATGAGGACTCGAGGATTTTAGGGTCTTCTATCAGGAAAACCACGCGTTGATATATTCTACTGTGTTTAGGTGGTTTTTTTTACCAACTGATTTTAACCTCCAGGATGTGAAGTGAAATTTAAACATGCAAAATGTCAAAAACTCTCAGTTCCCTTTTGAAGCTACCATTGTGAAAATGAAGTATTGCTTTTTTGTTTGTCAGTGGCAGAAGTGAGTTATCGTTCCTCTGATTTGCATTTGTTTATTCGTCACATTTCTCGTTTTCCTGCTTTTATAACCTGAACCTGTTTCATCGGTTCACGAGAAAAACGTTAGAATGTGGTTGGGTGATTCACTGCACCACCTTGTGGCAGAGTTTGGTATTACAGTGCTGATTGTTCTTAGGCTAGTTCAGTTAGGTCGATTTTCGCGATGACATTTCAATGATTAATTTCAGGTCTTTCTTGGATTTAATTGTCTTGAACACAAACAACAACTGAGATACATCAAACTCCTCCCATGTTTGCATTTAAACCGTTTGGATCATCTTGATGTGCAGAAGTCATTTATGACAAATGTATAAGAAATCATCCGCTACCTTTTAGCATTTTTAGAGATCTAGCTGAGTTGCGTCACAAATATAAAAGTAACTTGTAAATTACCTAAAAAGTATCAGATTCCTTTGAAGGAGAAAGTTATTCAAGAAATATGAGATCAAAAGTATTATTTGCATATTTTTATCACTCATATGTCCAATCAGGCAGCTTCAGTAGAAATCATTAGCGTTTAAACTCAGTAACAGGTTTTTCTTATGAAGTCTTGGACCAAGTTTGGTCTCTTGAGGTGTCTCGATAGTTCTTCATTTCCAAAATTAGACCTTGATGTTTGCTATTAGTGGGCGACATAAAAAGAGGACCATTTTTAATTTGAAATATAAAAATGACTCTGATCCTGAACTTAATCTTACTTCTAAAGGACTCCAAAGACAAATCCTGATTATCCCAGAATGTGTGCAGAAGCTACCTGAAGATGTGAAATCATCTCTGAAGTAGAAAAAGCAGTAGAGTTTCTGCTGTGTGGTTTTCACTGTGCACTTATCGATCGGCGTCTATTTTTAGCCATTTCCCTGGTGTGTTTCCAGCGCCTGCCCAGGATCTGTGGATCCATACATGCTCCTTTGTGCCAGCTGCCGTTCAGCTGCAGCGAGCAGGTTCCTTTGCCTCCGATGAAGAGCCAGATGTGGTCTTGCTGCACAGCCCACATGTTCCTCCGGCTCTTTGTAGACAGACGATCTCAAGCTCCAACGTTCGGAACCTCACCTAAAATCTTTCACTGGTTTAATAATCAATTTCTTATGGGCTTCGTTTGGCCTTTTAAGTGTCAAAAAGGAAAAAATATAAATATTAACCGAACCTCATGCAGCATATTATATTGAATTTTTTTTCCTAAACCAGCCACTTCAGTTTTCCAGTGTTTTTTCGTGGAGGTGTTTTTGCTCCTCATGTCTCTGAGGGGAAGAAGTTCATGTTTATTTCAACTCTATTCTGAAAATCCTGCATTTCGTCGGTTTCTTTCAGCCTTTAGCTCTATGCAAATGTCTTTTTGATGCCTTTTATTTTGAAAATTACAAATCAATTTGAATTATGGTGTTTGGCGTGGGCGTGTGAGTTAATAGTGAGAGTTTCACTCTGGAGGCCTGCGGCGTTTGACACTCGCTACACTATATTTAGCGCTTTGATTCTTGTGAAGGAGCTCTCAGTACTTGTCTAACGGTCTCGATCTCTGACCAATCAGAGGCTGGCAATCTGATGATGTCACCGTGTTGACAGTGGAAACCCCGAATAAGTCGGTACTCGAAAAATGATGAGTTAAAGAAGTATCAGCAGGTGCAGGTGGGGAAAGCTTAATGGCAACCCATCAGTTTGGGATCATATGGGGGGGGGGGCAATCACAGAAAAGTGGGGGCAGGTGCCCCCCCCATGTACCACAACAACTGTTCCGCCCCTGGAAGCGAGTTGATTTCAGTGGACTTGTTTGAGATTTAGTGGAAGGAATCTGGGTTTGAACACCAGCTTGTCTGCGGTTTCTTCCCTCCGAGCCGTCACTGCTGATGGACGTTGACGGATTCTGATGGATTTCGACTGGCAGCGCTTTTGTTTCCGAGCAGAAACGCTCCTCGCCGATCGAATTTACCGGTTATAAATCCTCAGCTCGGGTCTTAAGACGCAGTGAAACTCTGCCATGGTCCATTTTTTACTTTAAAGAGGAGTTAGTGCTCATAAAAAGTGACATTTTTATGTTAAACTGTGACCAGAATTACCTTCCCCTCCTCCTCTTTTGAGAATAAATGAGCCTCAGGAGCTCCGACAGGTCGTCTTTTTACTGCCGCTTCATGGCAGACTGTTGTTATTTTAATTAACACTCGTGTGGAGGTTCTCTTCCCTCCGAAGTTGCACTGGATCAGCGTGTGGTGTTGCGCGCTGTTGTCAGTCTCCTGCTTTTACGGGTGCAAACATACAAACAGTGGCAGAGTGTGAGAAAATAAAGCGTCTCCCAGCTCAACACGCTCGCGCTCTGCAACATATAGAGCTGCAACAGCGTCACATGACACGTAAACAAACGCATGAAGGATTTTTATCCTGCGTTTATGCACCAAAAATACTCGACTCCAGTCCACAGATTAGCGTTCCTCTCTGAGGTTTCCAGTTCGCGCTGCTTTTTACCGGTCTTTTGTTTGCCCTCGTGCGTGTTCGCGTTTAATCGTGTTTCCGATGCTTTTTGAGTCTTTTTCTTTGCCTACTTGTGAAGCACTTTGAGCTGCGAGTTTGGCCTGAAAGCTGCCGTCATCGTGACGACCTGTGCAGTGGCGAGTCTGCTCACCTCCCTTTGAGAAGAACCTCGGATGCTGTTTTTGACCTAAAAAATAAAATGGAAAAAATGACAGAAAATGTTGAACGCATTTAGCTTTTTATGCAAGTACTGATCAAAATACAAAACCTGCTCTCTTCAATAATTCAGATTTTTTAAAAAAAATGAGTAATTGTTCTTATTTCATTTAGAAAATCAGTCCCGATTTTTGTAATGATTTATTTGAAGGATATTGTTTTATTTTCATCATTCAACAGATTTGTCTTTTTTCTTATGTTAAACACTGAATTTTATTCATCAACAACGACCAAGTTTTCGAAATGTTTTAATCATGATCAAGAATAACGAGCTCATTTAAAAACACAGCTTATTGAACGTGCTGAAAGTAAATTTGTGCAGCTTTTCTACAATTCCCGTTTTGAATGTTTCGAAAACCATTCCCTCACCACTCGTCGCCGCTCAGCCTCACTCGGCACGGTGCGACTCGGCTCAGTTGTGTCTCCATTTGTGTTGCCAACCAGCATGTTGTCGAGCACCACATCAACAATGTAGGACATCCAGGCGAGTTTATAACTGTCTGCTGGTTCACTTCTGTTTCACCGTTTCCTTTAAGAAATGTGATAAAGAATTGAAATTTTCATCCTTTTATTCAATGAGCAAGTCTTCATGTTGGAGTGTAATGATTGTATTCACCTAAAGCACCATAGATGCTCCTGCGGTGGGCAGAAGTGTGAGTGTGCTGAGGTGGTCGCTCTCTCGTCGGCTGGTTGCTGGATGCCGGTTGGCCCCGGTTGCTCCAGCTTTCTGGGATCGCCCCAGGCTGCAAATTATTCTACTAGATACAGTGAATCTGTGCACAAAGCGCTGATGCTGTCATCTGCCGGAAAGTCTGCACCTGTGATCGCCTCGGATGCCCCCCAACCCTCCTCTGCCCCCCCTCCCTCCCCCCTCCAGATGTGTCCTGTTGCATCGCATTTTGTTTCGCAGGAGTCTTGATCTGCCTGCGCTTCTTTGAAACGTCTCCTCTCTTTTCTTCCGCGGAGCTGCAGCAGCAGCAGCAGCAGCAGCAGCCGCCGCCGCCGCCGCCGCCTGGCACTACGAATGACTGTCTGCGCGCTGGCGGCTTATAGGTGGAGACAGTCTATTTGTAGAGCCTGTGGCGAGGTTAATCCCTAATGATACAGGCCCTCACATCCTCCCAACACCTGCCCATTCCTCTTATTGTCGCTGTCATTATCGCCGCAGTTAATTTCCAGTTTCACATGGAAACTGCCGGATTAGTGTCTTCACAGCCGTCGGCCATAACATTATGACCACCTGCCTCCATCTACTCCATTCTGCATATGAAGGTGTGCCAAGGGTCTCGGATCAAGTCCGAGGAACTCTGACGTAAAGCATCAATGGTTCCTTGTGCACATCCCACAGATGCTTGATTGAGTTCAGGGTCTTCTGGAGGTGGAGTCAAGACCTCCAACAGTCCACGAACCGTTTCGACCAACCCGGAGAAGCTCGTTTCTCTGTCCGGTTCCAGACGAGCGAGTGCCGCAGCCGTCTGCACGACCCGCATGCAAACCGACCAAGTCGTTGGGAGGTGGAGCTGGGACGCCGCCGAGAAGATGTCGCGACGCCCACTCGATGAAATGTGATCCAGATGTCTGCTCGTCTCGTCCGTTGCGGAGACGTCAAAGGTGTTTAGCATCGAAACAGCTGGAACAAACTACACAGAGGCTTCACGGGCCTTTTCCCCCCTCCGCCCGAGTCAGGTTCAAACGCTCTTCCTGTCAGGCGAATGAGCAGAGACTTCGCTTCGTCACTGCAGACAGAAATGTCCACGTTCTCCGTGTCCTTTCGATTCCTTCTGCTCTGGCGGTTCTTCGGCCCCGTCGCCGCGCAGTCGCCGTTTTTTGTGTGGCTTTTCGGCGAGATGGAGCTGTTTCTTAACTCCTGTGGTGATTTTGTTACACAGTCCTGTTGCCGTGGAAACGTGTCACACTGGAGATGGACACGGGTAGGCAGCCGTTCGGAGCCCGATTGTGCGTTTCCAACTGGAAGACGGCGGCGCGCGTTTGTCTCTGCCAGCATTTTTCTCTGGGTTTTTTTTTTCCCTTCTCCTTCTCTCCTCTGAATGTTGGAGCGAGATTCTGCCGCGAATCAGGATGAGCGATTGAAACATGAAAACAAAAACATCATTTCTTCATCCCCGCCGCCTTCCAGAGCCTGATGTGTCTGTTCGCACCTCGCCTTGAAGTTAATAAACGTCTCCACCCGCAGCTTTGTGCCGTTTGCGTGCAGACTTGTTCCGATTGTCACTTCT
The DNA here is from genome assembly GCA_032164315.1 of Malacoctenus gilli. NCBI lineage: Eukaryota > Metazoa > Chordata > Actinopteri > Blenniiformes > Labrisomidae > Malacoctenus > Malacoctenus gilli. The sequence goes on from JASSRZ010001097.1 coordinate 7,275, forward strand.
GCAGCGCGCAAGTTCGTCTGCTCACCTCAGCGCAGCATCGAACCGGGATTTCCCCCCGACCGAGACGGTCCCGAGGAGGAATTCGGGACGTCTTCTCGCATACATTTGCAAGTTAACGAGGAGCAAAGTTGTTGTTTTTAATCTCCTTCTGTCACACTGGAAAATCCCATTTATAGCTGCCATGAAAAGTATGGTGACGTCTTAATTACTTTGCAGATTACGTGTCTTAATTAACCTCCAGCTGTTGATGGTTTGTGATTGCGTGACGCTGACGGGGACGAGGCGTTCAGGACAATCTCCTTCCGCGTTTGTTTTGAATGTTTTGACCACGTGCGGGTGGTTGCATTTAAACGTGCTGATACTTGGTAAAAACCTGCCAATAAGGGTCAAGAAAGCATCGGTCGCTGTGCTCTGCAGTGATTGGTTGAGAAGGGGAAATGGGGCGGGGCCTGAGCATGGAGGCTAAATGATGATCACCCTTTTTACTGATTAACGTTGCCAAAATCTCTCGATTAAGGATCACCGGCCGTTTCTTTACTTGGTGTTTTTTGCGCATCATGAAACCTTAAAAAGAAAACTTCGTCTCTGATCAGTTTACTGGTAAAACCACTGCTGGAGAGAGACCAGATGATGTTGTCCACTGCAGCCACGTCCAGGTGTTCCACAGCTGTTGGCTGTCATCACCTGTGGCTGCACGTCACAGGTGATCAAGCTGCTGTCAAGGCAGCGAAGACAACTGGCGGAGATGTTTCTACGGCGCCCCAGACGGTCGGCTCTAATAATAGACGCGAGAGCCCGCCGTGGCCTCTTCGGTGACCCGATGGAGCATGAAGCACCCCACCGTGAGTCCCCCTGGGACCCCTGGAGACGTATACCGGCGGGTCGTCATATAGCGGTGCAGTAAATCCGGGAATAACAAACGATCGCCATGCCAACCAGGAAGCAATTGATGCTTTTGGACAGATGAAGAAACAGAGTTTAACGATCCCAACAGCTGCCGTCCTCATTTGTGGTCGTCGTCTTCTTCAGGTCAACTCGAATGAGTTATATATGGCTGTATAAAGGACACAGCGCCACCTACAGAGTCAGAAGCTGCTTTCATTTTCGACAGGCCAGAATCGCAGTGTGAATAGAAACTCCCGGTGCAGCTGGTCTCTCCCAGTCATGCGGCTGCAGTGAGCCGCTGAGCTTCATTCAGAGTAGAGCGAGCCGGCGCTCTGAATGGCGCTCAGGACGAGTCCACGCAGGAACGTCTGCAGAGGAACCATGCTGAGGACAGAGAGCCGCCGCTGCCGGCGGCTTCACCAGCAACATGTCTGCAGCGCCGCCCGCTGCGCCCGTCTCCGCCCGTCTCCGCCGCTCCTCTCGGTCAGGGAGCCTGCCGACCTCTGCCAGCTCCACAGGATTAGAGGGGGAGCGGGCGAGGGCGAGCGCCACTCCTCTGCGTTTTTCAGCTCCTCTCAGTGGGATTTCGCTGGCTCGCGTCTTTGTCCTCGGCCTCCATGGAGCTCTTCAGAACAGGCCTGAGGTCAGCGGCGGCCCATGAGGAGCGTTCTGCCGCCGCTCCTCTTTGTCTGGGTCCTTCCTGCCCCGCTGTCAGTCGTCCTCTGAGTCCCGTGTCGTCTGCTCGCTTCCTGTGCTGCTCTCTGGCACCAGATCACAAACACCCCTTGTCATCGCAGCTTGTTTCATCCAAGCCGCCCGGGCCCACGATCGCTCTCTGCCTGCGGCGTGCTGGGACTGAACCTGGCTCTCAGGTGTGCGGCGAAGCCTTTCGCGCTCGAATGATTAAAAGAGACGTCTTTATGAGTCGGGCAGGGCGATCCCGCGGCAGGCACCGAATCGCCTCGATCGTATTTCCGTCCCGGATTTCGCGTTTTCGTTTGATGGACAACGTGCGCCGTGGTTTTTCGATACCACAGAGGCAGGAGAGAGAGAAAACAACAGGCGGAGGTATTTCAGAGTTGAGCCTGAGTCAGAGGAGCTGGAAGGCTAAGAGGTGGGGGGATGGGAAGACAAAGCGGGGTGGAGGATGGGGAGGGGAGCTGGCACTCAGTACACAGCCCAGAGTGGGAGCTTTATATAATGGCCAGGTAGTGTGCAAGCCCCCCACCCCCTCCACCCTCCTTCCCTCCACCCCATCCGCCTACACAACCACCACACACCCCCACACAAACTCACACACACACACATCCTGCAGAACCTTTGCAGAAACTGCTTGGCACAACATTATTAGCCTCACCATCTCCCGGTCTCCAGGGACTCCAAAGAACCGCATTACTGTTCACCACCTCGAAACCAACCAAACAGCAGCCGCTTTTTTAGCTCCGCTAGCAAACCAGAAGTTCAAAGAGAAGCTTTGTCGGGCGCTTACGGCGGCACCCAAGATATAACGAGCACTTTTGCAGATTGTCTGAATTCACGACGGCTCCTTTTAAAAAAACGTTGCCACGTAAGTTGCGACGCTTGGAGCCCGTTTGTTGGGAAACGGTTGCAGAAGACGGAACGCTGCGAGAAAAGTTATTTTTGTTGAATTCAATAAAATATCTAAATCAGCTTCAATAAAAAGAATTTGAGTGATGGCGGTGCGACGGTGTTCCCGCGATCAGACGACCAGAAAAGTGATTGACACGTGAATTCGTCGAGCGGCTACAGCATGACGTTTTTGGCTCTCGTCTGCTCTCAGGGCGAGCAGCTCCTGCACCCCGTGTGCCCCTCTACAAGCTTCATTCCCACGTGTGCTTTTCTCAGTTGTTGTAAAGAAAAAAAACAATCCGTTGGACGTCTAGCGAACGTTCAAAACTCTCGCTCTCGGTCCGTCGTGTTTGTGATACGTCAGCTTATCGCCGCTGTCCCGACGTCCCGTCTTGCTCGTCAACACTCGCCTCCGAGGCGACTTCCTGAGAGCTGCGAGAGGGAGCGCGAGGTCGTCCTGCCGTCACGCCTCTGCAACTTCTAAACAAACGCCAGGACGCATGAACGGGGGAGGGCTTCAGCCCTGAGACAGGAAGCTCTGCGTGAGAGGCCCCGTCGGTTTTTAAGCAGGGGTTTAGTCGAGGGACACGAGAATCACACGTTTGCAGCTTCAATCTATACAGAAAGGAGTGAATTTTATGTCGTACTTTAACAGTTTGTTTTGGGAACTCGCAATAACAAAATACTTGTCCACCCCCCCCAAAGGACGGCACAAAGGGAGGGTTGAAGTCTTAAACCGTAGCACCGTGACGAGGGTTAAACCAACAACAGCAGGTGTCCTGAAGGGGTCAGAGTCTGTGAGAGGACTTTTTTACCACTCGGGGCTGAACGCTCGGTTAGACACTTCCTGCCTTCAGTCGACAGCGTTAAGGATTGAAATGTAATCTAATAATCTGGCATTCAGACGCTTTAAACCGAATGAGCGCCGAGGAGGGAAACAGAAGAGCTCCGCGGAGAGTTTCTCTTTAGCCTCCATTGATTCTGTCGCGTAAATTCATGGTGTCACAGACGGACATTATGAAGCACTTTTCACTCTTTTGAATTCGCTAATTGGTTTTAATTGATTCTTATAATAGAGCCGAGAGCCGAGGAAAGGAGCCGGCGTTACCACTCCGACAGTTTTCCTCACAAGGACAAACTGCGTCAGATGTGACAGTCGTGTGTGTGTGTGTGTGTGTGTGTGTGTGTGTGTGTGTGTGTGTGTGTGTGTGTGTGTGTGTGTGTGTGTG